>JAENPR010001340.1:0-170025 GCA_018135685.1 Themeda triandra | reverse complement strand
CAGAAATCAGGTACAAAGGAGGACCTTCATCAACGCCTTCATTCATGCTACTTTTTTTTCCAGACCACGACGCTGCGAGGATAAAAGTAGTAGAAGGGGAGATGAAGACGGAAGCGGCAGATTTTGTCAAGTGGCACATAACGCACAAGAACGCAGCAACGAGCCCAATCAGCTGGGCGCCCCGCATCCAGTGGAAAGAGGGTGATCCTGGGTGTTTTAGCCTATCAAATACTTTGATATCACTGATTAATCACCCCTTCCTCGAAACCAAGAGATTTCCAGGATGCTTGGCATGCAATGATTGAGTGATACAAATTTACAAAATCGATTGTTCTCGTTGTAAGCTATTTGATGATCGGCGGATGTGGATATCTCTACTACTTTAAGGAGATTTTCTGTCAGGGGAGGTCTCATCGATTACACAGAAGTGAGAGCGTAAACGCTGTTTCAAAACAGGGTACGCTGAAATTCAATGTGCCTTTTGCATGAATTGGCCAAGTCCTTCCAACAATGTTGTACCATATGTGCCTTAAAATGAAGTACTCTAGAGAGCTTCAATCCCTCGTGTGCACAAGAGAATAAACCCTACAATGTAAAATTTAAATTTTTTTTGTCAAACAAAATGTGAAATCAAAAGTACTTTCGCAGAGCATCTCGATGTGGTTTTATTCTTTGAACTTGCTTGCAAACAAAGTCACCTTTGTACGGTAAATGGCGAGTTGAGAAGCAAGTAAGCAAGGTTTACTCACCCGGGCCGTGTTTCTACATTTCAAAAACACGCCGTTAACAAAGTAGTGGATTTTATGTTAGAGATGATCCGCCTAAGTAAAAAGGGGTACTATCTCTGCTATCGCATACAGGGGCCAACCGATCTTTCTCGGCTACAAGATGAATATGTCAGAAGGTTATTGAAAACAAAGAAAATCCCTAAATTTGGTTTAGTCAGAATGTTGACGCTAAAAGAAAGAGGTGTGTCCTCCCCACCCCCACCCCCACCCCCACCCCAATCATATACTGAACTTAAACTGGAGAGATAGATATTGTTAGGATTGCGCATAATACGAATATGGTTTTCTAAAAAATGCAGCATGTTTTTGCTGCCATTTGCTCAGAGCATTGACACATGTTCAAGTACAAAGTATATGCCTCAGATATGTGCTAAAAAGGTATTCTAGGGATCCGCAAATGCCGTAAGTTTTGATAGAAATGATGGAATGTTCCTGCTGCACCCGATGATGATGCAAAGGCAAGAAGAACACAAAGCATTATCAAAGATTTCTATATATTCTGCAGAAAGTGTGATGTCGATGAGGTGCTTATAAATGATGCAGAATGCGACTGTTATTGAAAGAAAACTGAGTGCTTTGTACTAGATTGCTGAAATCGAACCTTGATTAATAGAATCGATTCATTCTGCAATCACTGGCATCGCAAAGGCATGACGCATGCAAGCAAATCATTAAGGATGCCGATGTCGCCATGGAAGCAATACCCCTGACGTTGGTGCGTCGATGGTGTTGATGCCACGTCAGTTGGTGTCAATGAACAAGCATCAACAGGTATTGATGAACAAGCATCAGCTAGTGCTGATACACAAGCATCAACTGGCGCTGATGAACAAGCTGTAAATAGAAACATCTCGAGTGTAGCACCACCAATATCAACAACAAAGGGGAGCCACAAAAAAGGCCCTGAGAACAGTGATGCACCTCAACCGCATTTCAAAAGGAAATCACCAGTCTGTCGAACAAGGCACTGCACAACATGTGGCCGCAGTGGACACAATTCTACAACATGTGGAAGGGAACCTGCTCCAAAACGTCCTCGAGGGAGGCCATTTGGGACCGGCAAAGGAAGGGGAGGAGAGGGAGGGGCCATGGGGGTTTGAGCAAAGGGGCTTCACCGATCTTGAAATGATGATGAAACACACAATGACAAGACATGACAAAAAAAATAGACCGAGCATACTGCGAAAAAATGAAATTCACTTGTAGTCAATTGATTTGTCGTTTTACTAGGTTGTTTGTGAAGGATAAATATTTATTTATGATTGACAATTGTTATTTAAACAAAATTAAATACTATTTGGATGATTTGTGATGACGATCGGTAATATGCTTGCTTATGTTGGTTATTGATTTATTACAAAATTCAACTGTGTTGCACTCAGTTATCGGTATAGGGCACTATTGCATGATACTGATGATGTGGAGGTTCATGTTGTCCTAAAGTCTTTGCTTACATTTGCTACTGATTGCTGATATACTGCATAATACTGACGATTACCTAAAGGATACTGACTACTCCCAAGAGATAATAGTATCTATTGAAAAAATTACTTGTTAATAAAAATACTGGCTCAAACTGACAGATACTGGATAATATTCATAGATACTTGATGAGATACCGGATAATATTCCTTGATACCTATTAATCGAATCTTGCATGACGTACTAAGGGAATACTGACCACTACCTAAGGATACCGACTAATTCCAAGAGAGAATACCGATAAGAAATATTGATGAAAAACTAAACATCGCATCTATTGAAAAAATTACTTGTTAATAAAAATATTGGCTCAAAACCGGCGTATTGAATCGGATAATATTCATAGATACTCGACACGAATCTTGCACGACATACCGAGGAATACTCGACGACTACCTAAGGATACCGACTACTTCCAAGAGAGAATACTTAAATCTCTGTCGATGCTTAATCTCTATCGACGGTAGTGACCCTAAACTCTGTAGATGCTACTAACCCTATTCTCTGTCGACGCTACTAACCCTAATCTCAGTCAATGATATGATAAAAAAATAGAACTATACTATGAAAATCTGGGATCTACTAACAGTTTGGGGAGCCTTGAACCCTAATCTCAGTGGACACTACTTACCCTAATCTCTATCGACGCTACTTACCCTAATCTCTATCGACGCTCCTGACCCCTAATGTTAGTCGACACTACTGACCCTAATCTCTGTCGACGCTACTAACCCTAATCTCTGTCGACGCTATTGACCCTAATCTCTGTCGACGTTACTAACCCTAATCTCAGTCGATGCTACTAACCCTAATCTCAGTCAATGGTATGATAAAAACAAAATTGAACTATACTATGAAAACATGGGATCTACTGATAAATTTGGAAAAAGCCTTGAACCCTAGTCTCAATCGATGCTACTGACCCTAATCTCTGTTGACACTACTTGTCAATGCGACTAACACTAACCTTAGTCAATGGTATGATGAAACAAAATTGAAACAAACTATGAAAAAAAAATGGGATCTGTTGATATTTTTGGAAAAGCCTTGTAACCTAATCTCCGTCGACGCTACAAACCTAATCTCTGTCGAATCCCTTAAATCTATGTACACGTAACGAACCCTAATCTCAATCAGTGGTATGATAAAACAAAAAATTGAACTACGCTATGAAAACAATGGGATCTGCTGATAGTTTTGGCAAAAGCCTTGAACCCTAATCTCATAGATACTGACAGATACTGGATAATATTCCTTGATACTGACACTGAATCTTGCATGACGTACTAAGGGAATACTGACCACTACCTAAGGATACTGATTAATTCCAAGAGAGAATGCTGATAAGAAATATTGATGAAAAACTGAACATCAGTATCTGTTGTTAAAAATTACTTATTAATAAAATACTGGCTCAAACTGATAGATACTGGATAATATTCCTTCATCACTAAACTGCATCTAGTGATGGTGGTGCCACCTTCATTCCCCTCTCCAATCCTGACTCTACTAGTATGGATGAACAGGGGAGGTGGCGAACAGAGCCAAAAAGGACAGGGGAGCAGCACGCACGAACCCCAAATGAAACCCTAGCCGCGCCAATGAACTGTGAATCTCAGCATATTCAGCAAACAGAACCCACGCCACGCGGGATTGAAACCCTAGCCGGGGCACGTACCCAAAATTGAAAAAAAATCGCGGGCGAAAATCCAAACCCTAGCCGTGCTGACGAATCGGGGCGCGAAGCTGGGGTGAATCCGCCGCTAGGAGAGGAAGGAACTCACCCTAAGCCGCCGATGATGGTCGAAAATCTTGTGCCTCCAACTCGGCACCTCCGCCCCAAGCCCGGCTTCCGCTCCCGCAGCAGCGCCACCGCAGCAGCGCCTCCGCTCCCGCAACAGCGCCTCCGGTGGCCGTCCCCAGCAGCTCCTCCGGGTGGCCGTCCCCCGCAGCTCCGCCGCGCACCCCGTCGCCTCGCTTCTCCTCCGGTTCGCCGGAAAAGCGGTGCGCCGCCGCCGACGGGGAGGACGCGACAGCCTCCCGACTCGTGGTGGCCCGATCGAAATGACGGGCGGGGTGCGGGGCGCGATGCGGTGCGGGAATGCTGTGGGGGTTGGGTGCGGAGCGGGGCGATCGGGGCGGACGGGACCCGGTGCGGAGATTGGGCGCGCGCGGCCGGGTCCAGTCAGTTGGTTGGGCTCGGTCGGTTGGCTCGGGTGTAAAATAAGCTATGCTATACCCAGGTGTAGTGTGTGTGTATATATATATATATATATATATATATATATATATATATATATATATATATATATATATATATATATATATATATATATATATATATATACAGACATGTTTCTCTATAGCTGGCTACAAAATACTAAATTCTATAGCCAGGTCGCTCTACGGTGCCGAGCTGGTGCGGTTAGACCAGGTTCTGTCCCAGCGCCGCGATCGAATTAAAGAATCAATCATCCGATGTGGTCCCTACGTTATTATTATTACTACTAATTAATATACAGATCCATCACCCGCATGGCTGGGCAGGTGCGGTCATCAAATATTTTACGGTAATGCTTCTCTTCGGACGTTCGATGCGTCGAACGCGTGTCGAGCCGCTATTGGGCCGAGTGGGCGGTGGCCCACGTGGCCACGAGACCAACCCCCCCCCACCCACGCGCGCGCGCTCGTCATTTCCGCCCGCCCGCTCCCACTCTCTCACGCTCGCGTCCCCCGCATCCAGCTTTCGCCGGTCGCCGACGCGTCGCGCGCCACCGTGCTAGCCCCGTGGTTCTCCTCGCGCACTCGCGCCTCTCCCTCCTTCCCCTCTGCCAAGCTGCTAGGCTCTCCTCCTCCTTTTACCTCGCTGCTAGGGTTTGCTCCCCGTCGCGTCCGGTCATGGCGGTGGGGGACGGATCCGGCGGCGGCGGACGCGGATCCGCCGGATCCGGCGGCGGCGAACGCGAATCCGCCGGATCTGGCGATGGAGACGGAGCTGGACCCGACACCGTCACCTCCTTCTCCCTCCCCTCCGATGGCGACATTGTCACGACGGCGGTGGCCTCGGATCCGCCCGATCCCGGCGCGGCGGACGTGGATCCGCCGGATCCAGCGGCGGCGGTCGCGGATCCGCTCGATCCCGGCGAGGCGGACGCGGATCCGCCGGATCCAGCGGCGGAGGCGGCCGCGGACCCGGCACCGTCTCCTCCTTCTCCCTCCTCTCCGGTAGCCACGGCGGACGTCGAGGGCGGGGGCTACGGCGGCCCCGGCGGCGGATTCCGTGCCACGGCGCGCAGCTGCCCTCGCATGCGCGTCCTCGCGCCTTGCCGGCGGCGAGCCCACCTCTCTTCTCGTCCCCCGCCGTCGTTCTCTCCCCATCCCTGGTGGCGATTGCGGCTCCGGCGAGGTAGGTTGGGGTGATCTAGATCTGAGTCCTCCCTCCCTGTTCTCCCTTCCTCTCGATCCATGGTTGCCCCTCCTCGCCTCCTCCTCCCACCTTCTCTCTCCTAGCTCCGGACCCAAAATGTTTCTCTAATGTTTTTTCGCGATGTTTCATTGGTTTGGTTGCCAATGTTTCATGCTCATATGATGAGATGTTTCTCTGATTTCCCCCCTCCCTTCCCCCCTCTGGGATCCAATGTTTCTGTTGATGGTGTCGCGATGCTTCAGTGTATCATTGCCAATGTTTCAAGCACATATGATGAGATATTTCTCCGATGTGGCGTCCTCCTCCCCCTCCGGGATCCAATGTATATGTTGATGGTGCCGCGGTGTTTCGTATCATTTGCCAATGTTTCGAGCACATATGATGAGATGTTTCTCTCGATGTGTTATCCTCCTCCCCCCCTCCGGATCAAATGTTTTGTGATGATGCCGTAGTGTCTCATTGTATCATTGTCAATGTTTCGTGCACATATGATGAGATGTTTCTCTGATGTGGCGCCCTCCTTCCCCCTCCCTTTTGGGTCCAATGCTTCTCTGATGACGCCGTGGTGTTTCAATGGGTTCATTGCCGCATATGATGAGATGTTTCTCTCGATGTGCCCTCCTCTCTCGTCCCCATAGGATCCAATGTTTCTCCGACGATGTCTCGGTGTTTCAAAGGTGTTTGTTTGCCGATGTTTCGAGCACACATGATGAGATGTTTCTCGATGTGGCGCTCCTCCCTTTCGGGTCAAATGTTTCTCCGGTGATGTCTTGGTGTTTCAAAGGGTTCATTGGCAATGCTCTTGCTCGCGCTCCTCATGTTTCATTTTTGTGTTTTTGGGTGTTTCATTTTTTTCATAGAGCACGGCGAGGGTCCGGCGGGACTCCGGCGAGGGTCCGGCGAGGGTCCGGCGAGGCAGGGCGGGGTGTTTGGTCGGTGAGCTGGTGGTGGAGGCCGAGCGGGAGGGGCATACGCGTGCGCGTCGCGCGGGGTGCGGCTGGGCGCCCCGGGATTGATGGGCCGGGCCCGGCGTCGAGCGTTCGACGATTGAACGTTCGAGCGCCGGGTCGCTCCCAATATTTTAAAAATCATAGCGTTGATTTCTCCCGTCCGCACAAACGACAATACCACATTCGCATCCCGGCACCTCGCCCGCATTCAGTCGCACCCCAACCCACCGAGAAAATCGACGCCGGCCCCACACCCCGGCGAAAATCGACGCCGCCCCACACCCGGCTAGCCACCTCTCCCCGTCGCGGTGCCCTAGCCAATCAACCTTCCTGGCCGCGCCGCCGGCCAGCCCTCCACCTCCCCGCTGATCTGCGTCCTCACGGCGCGGCGGCATGGCGGCCCCTGGCCGCGCGCGGTTCCCCATCCAATGGCGGATGGACGGTGCAGCTCGCCATGCGCACTGCAGGAGACGTCGGCTACATCGTGCGAGGCGCGACGCGGTCCAGGTGCCGTCCGCCTTCCACCATGTTTCCCCGGTGCAGAGTCGCGGCTCGACCCGCTCGACGGCGCTTCCCGACGGCGGCGCAGCCTGTCTTGCTCGGATGGCGGCTCCGGCGACGGACCTGCTCGCCTCTCAGATCCGCGGCACCACCAGCGACGGCAACCTACGCCCTCACGTTCCCGATCCGGCGGCCCCTGCACCCCGATGGCCGCGGTGAGTCCTCCCATCAACAATCTGCACCCCGACGGCAGCGGCGAGTCCTCCCATGTAAGGGATTGTTGGTCCGTCTTTGCTTATACTTATATCAATATCTCTAACTCGATCACTCCATTGTGCTATATTTTTTCCAGTAAGTAGATGATGCTATTCCGGTAAATGTATTATCATAACTTCATCACAATTGTGGTAAATGAATTATCGTAAGTAACTACTGCAAATTTGTTTTGTTGGATGGTTCAATATGACAATTAAGATTCAATAGTTACGATAAGTCTGACGACTTGAGGTGATAATTAATGTTCAGAATTGACGACTTGTCCCTATTGTGCTAAATTAGCTTGACACATTAATTATGATTATGAATTACCACAATTTATGCTAGAGTTCATGTTCTACTCATGTTTTCTGTAAATAAATTTTGTTCACATTCAGATTCAGGTATCTGTTAGTTCAGGCAGTGCTCATGGTTTCAGTGATCTTTTTATACTTGTTTCCTGTGTAAACTAGTCTTCCTTTGTTTCCTCTATAATCATATAGACCAATCTTGTAATCATCGCTATTATGGTAGCTCCTGTACATGCTACTTTAGTTATTATAACTTTGTTTGTAGTAAATCAGAGAGGAATTTTGATTTTTTTCCTGAATCAGAGTCACGAATTTAGGAAGACTTGGATTTATTATGGTAATTTTGCTTGATAACTTAGTTAACATGCTACCTGAATGAGTGTAATTTATTTTGCCAGCACGAGAACTCTTTGATAGGTAACATACCTGATACTTCAGTTCTGTTCAGTGTTTGACAACATCACACTCCGGATGCTACAGATGACCTGTGGGCATACTCTCCCCTAGTTTTATCCTAACTCATGATGCCAACAATCTGTTGAATATGCTCTCCGTGCCAGATTGTTACTAGGACCGGGTGTGACATTGTTGTGATGAAGCTATTAGACAAAGTGACATGTATGTGACAAACATGTAGTTTTCTGCAGAATGATTTCTTGTTTCGATGACTTTTATCATGTAAATTGTCAGATATCCCTTTCTTACCAACTAATCATGCGTACAAATATGGGCCTAGATATGATGATTTTTTTCTAGCTCATCATTTGGACTATTCTCAGAACTCTTTTATAAGATTATTTCCAGGCTCAATTTCATTACATAGGAGGTCAGGTACTAGATTTTGTTCAGACTGCTGGTTTTTGGCATTGGAATTCAGCGGCAAGAGATTTCAGCTTATTGGAGCTTACTGTTTAAATCTAGTATAATTTATTTTCTCTCTTGTTCAGCTCTCACTTCCAACTTTCTCGTAAATACTTGTATTTATAATACAAAGTTCTCGTAAATATTCTTTGTGCAAGTTCTCATATATTTCCTAGTCCGAGATATTCATAGTATAAAATTCTCGTAAATACTTGTATTATAAAATTCTTATAAACATTTGCTGTACAAAGTTCTCGTAAATATGTACTGTACAAAATTATCGTAAACATTCACATTACAAAATTCTCGTAAATATTCACAGTTTAAAATTATTGTAAATATTTAGAGTATAAAACTATCGTAAACATTCACAGTACAAATTCTCATAAATAAAAACTCGTGCTAATTTTTGGGTGCTAATTATAGTAAGCACAGTATGTGCTAACTATAGTAAGAAGCGCAGGGAATATTAGTACAAAATTCTCGTAAATAAAATCTCTCGTGCTAATTATTTGGGTGCTAATTATTGTAACCACAATTTGTGCTAACTATAGTAACAAGCGCATGGAATGTTTTCTTGCATGCAAGCCGCTAGATTTCAAATTCCCAAAATCAACCTGACACAATTAACGTAATTACCGACAGTGGCTGTTAATTAATATAGAGGAACCGATCCTGCATGGCTGCATGCACTACGGTAAATGAAGATCGGATCAGCTGGTGCGATTGGGCAAAGGTGGTGCGCTATATATATCCTGAGCAGCGCTAAAATTCGTGCACCTCTCACAGTTTCCTGTTCGGGGAACAGTAAACGGCGCCACCCTCTCAATCCCCGTCTGGCATGTGCTGCAATGAACGATACTACTACATGTTTCTAGAGTACTCTATTATTGGGAAAAAAGAGAGGGAGAGAGAAAAGGGAAACATCTCCCCCGGGCCTTCCGCCTCCTCCCTCCTCTCCGTCGTCTCCGATGCCGCATGCGCGCGCCGCCGCTCCGCCTCCACCGCAACCACCGCAGTCGCAGGCTCTCCATCCCCTACTCCCGCCCACCCCCACCGACCTTCGTCACGGGGAACGCCACCGCACGGCCGGCGCGGATTCCGCCCCGCACGTCGCGGTCGGACCACCTGCGTCGTGAGTGGCAACCCGGCAGCGCGGCCGATGCGACACCGCCCGCCTTTTCCTCGGCGAAAGAATCATCACGGCTTTCTTCCTCTTCAACGGCTACAGGGGTTCATGGGAGATCGGGCTGCAGCATACCCCCGATGGCGGCGTTCCTGTGCGGGCGATTTGTCCTTTCGTTGTCCCAAACAAAATTTCTCCTTTCAGCGAATTTCACTTATGCTGCTTTGTTAACCAATTCAAAGCTAATTATTTTCATACATATTTTATTCCTTGGTCTAGGGAACGAACAACTTGAGATGCCACATGTAATTGACTCTTCAACAACACTGATTCATTGCAATATTTGGGCTACCTGCTATTTCTGTTATTTCTGATGATGTTATTTCTGATGATGGAAGGAAGATTTGCCCCGATGATATACGACGGTAAGTCATCCAATTTACTTATTTAGATATTTGCAGTACCTCTTCTCAAATAGATGCTCCATTGTTCAACCTGCTGATTGTACCGTAAAATGTTATATAGTGCCATCAAAGTTATAAGGGATCCCTCCCACCTGATCATTGGTTTGGCGACCTCAGCCAATCTGCAACAGTTATTTGTTTCTCATTCTGATGAGTTGTAAAAAGATTCCCTTGAAAGCCCTTGCCTGGCAGGTGGGTGCTTCTGCAGAGCATACAATTTATTTGACCAACCTGATCCATCATCCTATCTTCTTCATATAATTTTAAGTATGATATTTGTGCACTGCACCCGCATACCCCATCATCAAATTTACTATCCAATAATGATCCATTTGTCATTTTTGAAGTTATCGGGTCATGCTTAATACAGTCCAAATACAATAGTTACACATATATGTTCACCCCAAATACGTCGGTGCAGGTTCCATATAGTTTTGTAAAAATTCCATTTTGTTGATGCCGCCTTCCGTAGTGTGAGTGATGCCGAATACCGTTCGGTGCTGCCACCTGGGAATCTTGGCACCACTGCTTTTGAGACTAGTACATGAATGAGAGGGTAAAGGACAATGCGACTGTACTTTTCTTCTTTGTTTGTTAACTGGGCAGCGGTGCGTGTAGATTCATCGCTCCCATATATTTGAGTTTGGGCACCGCTAGCCGTAGTGTGTGGAGTGGTGCTTAAATCCACTTTTTACGTTTTGAGCACCACTTCTGACCAACACTGCAGAAGGCCTAAGCACTGACATGTTGGTTCCATAATTTTGTATAGTTTTGTCACCTCTATTGCCATCTCATTTTTACGTGCTGACTCAGCAACAGGTAAATAAACATTTATGCTTACAACACCTGCACTGTATCCTAATAAGAGACCATAGTGCAGTTCTGATGACGAATCTTATGCGTCAAAGCTTATATTCGCGCGGGGATTTCTGCTAGTTGTACCATGATTGTGTAAATACATCATCGCACATCTCCTCTATGTTCTCGCGCGAGGGCAACTTGAATTCAGGGTTTAGGCGGCGCACAAAGTTCCTGAAGTGGTCGTCCTCCACAACCACAACAGAAGGGTCGTATCCATGAAACGCAATCATCCGAGCAAGGTCTCTGATTGCTTCCTCTTGGTCCACGTCCGGCTCGTGGTGGGCTTGTTCTTCAAGGCTGGGTTCTTGTGACAGAGCACAAGGCAGCAGAGTCTGCTGCTGTTGTAGCGGTGGTGCTGCCCCCATCTCCTGCACCTTCTCTTTGCTGGATTTAAACTGTCGTTGAAATATCAGCTGCAAGGATTCATCTTCGCTCAGCATCAGCTCATGATCCATGGATGCACCACTGGAGCCTGAAGGAGCGCAGGGCAGCGGCGGCGGATGTGGCTGTTGTGCTGTTGTTGCTGCCCCATCAGCAGCAGTAGCTTCCTGTGGATGGAATTTTTTGAAGTGCTTCCACAAGTTGCTCGTACCATCTTTTGTTTCAAACTCCTTTTTATCTGTGCAATAGTTGCACCTAGCTTTGTTGACGACGTTCCCATGTCCATTCGTGACTTGGGTGAAGTGCTGCCACACATCGGACTTCTTTGGCATCTCGCCTCGTCTCGTCTGTGCTCCTTGCTGTCGTTGCCCTTGCCTGTACGTCCTGAGGAAGAGGAAATTGCCAAATCATTAGGGAAAGATTGGTTTGCTTTGCTCTTTGTATATGAATAACGAGATGCTGATGCAGCAGTAGCATTAGCAGTTTAGCACTCTAACAGGCAGTACCAGAACTGAGGTATACCATACCAATCACTAAGCAGAGAGAAGCAGAGAATGGAGTATTCAAGGTCTGAGATGCAAAATCAGCTTTTCGGTTTAGGCCAACTAGAAGAACACCTTGCTTGGCCAATTCATAAAATAGGTTGATTTGTAAGTTCAAGTACCCTCTATATGATCCACTGATTCCTCTTTGCAAGCATATACAAATTCTTTTGAAGTTTTTATCTTTTTGATTGAAAAATGGCTGAACGGCAAAACTACGAAAAATCCATGAAATCGAACTATATCCAACAGGCCAAGAAAATAAGGGAAATTAAATACAGAAGTGCTGATTTTGGAGTAGCTAGAAAGGATTTATATGCTGCCTCAGGCAGTCAAGTGGATGAAAGTAAAAAATAGTTACGATACGGTGCAGGGGATGGATGGTTTATTTGGGAAAACACTTACACAAGTTGTGCAGCGCAAGCTCTGAGAGCTCACAGACCCTGGAGAGAGCATCTCGGAACTGCAGCACACAGCTTGATGGACGCACGGCAGTGGCGGAGGGACATCCCAAGTCTTGGCTCAATAGTCAAAGTCCCTGCCTGCTTGGTCGCTTCTTGCAACTTGAGCTTTACTTGTGACTCGCTTTGGTTTCTCACTCTATAGCATATACGGAATACACAAATGTAGCATGTCTACGTACTGCACGTGTTTGACTTGGTGCTATTAGATGTTTGAGGAGAGAGATCCCTAAATATCTTAGCCCCTATTTAGAACTCAGTTTGACTGCAAAACAAGTTCTTAAATTTATACGGGGCATACCGGTGGACCTATGCCATGCCAAGGAAATAAAGAGATGGGAAGGGCAATAAACTTACGGAAATGATAGAAAGTACTGTTCATCCACAAACATAATGACAGTTTGAGGTAGCCATACAGCAACATGAATCTGTCAAGCAAAAAAAGGCACTGTCAGATTGCATATGTATGGATTTATTTGGGACTTAAATAAAAAAATAACCATATATGAAACAATTATGCGCACATGAAAAATAATCTTGTCTAATTACCGATAGACAACTGTTTTTCTCTTGTTTTTCGTGCCACACAGGGCAACACGGGTGATGACTGAGGGCAGTCACAATGCAAGACTCTATCACAGAGTCCAAGAGTATTTATTACCCTTCTATTTATTATATTTTACTGATGTGGCGGCATATTTACCTCGAAGATTGTGGACATAGAGTCTAAATAAGACTTGGAGTCTTGGTTTTTCTGTCTCTCTCTTCAATAAATATACCGCCACATCAGCAAAACACAATAAATAGAAGGGTAATAAATAGTCTTGGACTCTGTGGTAGAGTCTGCATTGTGAATGCCCTGATGAGATACAAGTCTCTTTCATTTAATAATTCCCAAATGATGTGTGGTCTGGTCCTGTCAAATGGCTCGACATCAAATGGAACAAATATGTGCACCTACCTCTAAGGCCAGTCTCAGTGGGAGTTTAATGGCTCAGTTTCCAACACACTTATATTTTGGAAACAGTGCCGAAGAGTTTCATGGGGATGAAACTCTCTCTGCTCCCATGAAACTCCCACCTTCTCTTTCTTCATTAATGCAGTGCCATGTCAGCCTAATTAATGCCTATGAAACTCTATGAAACTTGCATTGAGACTGGTCTAGGAGCAAGTTTAATAAGAGCATGACTAAGCGGGCTGTATGAGTTTGCCACGTCATATACAGCCAACTAACAGTCTACATGTATAGTAGTTTGGTTGATACACGGACTGTATCATTAATGCCAGGCCCACCTTTCTCTCTCACATAGTACATGGGAACCTGTGCATCAGCTGGCTGTAAGCTAACAGCCCACTCCTCTTCTCTTTACTCTTCTCTCTCCTCCAACTCAGCATAAAAGTGAGGTGGCAACTCTTATAGCCTGCTTGCATCACCTTATAATACTTGCTCTAAATATCTCTTCTATTGTTTGTGCTCCTTCTATTAAAGAGCAACACGGGGGATGACTGATGAGATACAAGTCTCTCTCATTCAACCATACTTCATACTAAAGTGTTAAAAAGATAAAAATTCAAATAATGGGCAGCGTCAAAGACTAGTCCACAAAGGGGTCACTGTACATGACTTTGGAGTCTTGGACTGATTCAGACTAAAAGTGGAGGCCACTGTACATGACTTGGAGTCTTGGGCTGATAGATATGTACATGACTAAAAGTTGAGCTGACTAGTTGACTTACAAAAAAGTGGCCACTATTAGTTGCTTCGCTGCTGTGCTGCAAAAACGAAAAAAAGGGCTACCATTTGACACACCGCAGCTGAAAGCATGAGTACTCTGCATGCGCTCATCCTGATGCTCCTGCTCCACTCTATATGCAGGCATGCATCTTCCTCCTTGGAGCAGGAAGTGGCTGGCGATCGAAGAGCCCTGCTGGCGATCAAGCTGGAGCTCTCCGATCCCATGGGCTGGCTGAGCTCGTGGAACAGCACAAGCTCCGATGTCTGCCAGTGGGCCGGCGTGACATGCAGCCGCCGGCACCCTGACAGAGTGGCGTCGCTGGATTTGTCATCCAGACAGCTCTCGGGCACCATCTCTCCGGCAATCGGCAACCTCACGTTCCTTCAGAAGCTCAACCTCGAATCCAACATGCTGGTCGGAGAGGTGCCACGCACCATCGGCCGACTACATCGCCTGCACTACCTTTCTCTGTGGAACAACTCACTCCATGGTGAAATCCCTCGAGAGCTATGCAACTGCTCCAACCTCGTCCTCCTCGACCTGTGGGTCAACCAATTGGAAGGTGAAATTCCTGCTGGCCTTGGCCTGCTGTCTCAGCTTCAGACCCTCTACCCCTGCTACAACAATTTAGTAGGGAGCATCCCACCGTCACTTGGTAACCTTACCTTGATTCAGATCCTTGATGTCTTTGAGAACAGACTGGTAGGGAGCATACCTGTAAGCCTTTCCCATTTAGATCATCTCACATTCTTTGAGGTGGGTAGAAATAATATCACTGGCACAATTCCACCACTGCTCTTCAACATATCATCACTTCGACATCTTGGAGTTGCATCGAACAAGCTGCATGGAAGCTTGCCAGCTGATGCAGGCGCCAACTTGCCAAATCTCAAAAAGCTCTTCTTGGGTAACAACCAGCTGTCCGGAACAATTCCTAGTTCACTTGGTAACGCCACTATGATCCAAATACTAGCTCTTTCAATGAACAGATTCCAAGGGAGGGTGGCACCAGAGATAGGGAAGCTCTGCCCGTTTCAAGTCCAGTTGAGTGCAAATCTGTTGCGAGCAGAGGATGAACAGGGTTGGGAGTTCTTCACGCTGTTTACAAACTGCACCCGTCTTCAACTCATTGATCTACCCGCGAACAGGTTAGGAGGAATTCTTCCAACTTCCATAGCAAATTTTTCAACACAGATCCAATGGCTCAGCATCGCAGCAAATGGCATATCTGGGGTGATCGCCTCAGGCTTAGGAAACCTTGTTGTCGGTGTTTCGTACCACAGGGGGTATAACACCAACAAGTAAATTTCTATGCGTGCTCCCTAATCCGGATGGTGATGCAAGAAGGACACAAGCGTTTATCCTGGTTCAGGCAAAGAATGCCCTACGTCCAGCAGAGGGGAGAGACTTGTATTATCTTGCACCTAAGTGCTTGTACAGGGGTGGATACAAGCGAGTCGTAAAGACTTGAATGTTTTTGAGAGCGAGTGTGTGCGAGTGAAGGCGTAAAAACGTAGTAACGTGCCTTAGGCTAGGTCCTGGCATCCCTTTTTATAGGCCAAGAGGAGGCTCAGGAGTACAGAGTGGATAGGGCTATCGTATGTGTGACGTCGAGGTATGGGCGCCATGTCGAGTCGTCGAGACTGTAGACCCTCCCTTTGGTCTGGTTCGATCCTGTAGCGGCATGGCTGGTGATGGCCGGCTCGTCCTCGCCTGACGAGGGCTGACGAAATGGAGGAGTGGGTGATGATGGCCTGCTCGTCCTTCTCGGTCGTGGGCTGACGTAGTCGAGGTACGGCGCTGGCGTGGATGGGCACGTGTGCCCGGGAACCCCGCCGTATGGCCGTCGAGGTGGGAAAGACAGGGCACTGCGCGCTCCATGCTCAGGTCGCGTCCGTCATCACTTCTCGAGCAACCGTGGCCTGTCTCGAGGGGTCGACGTCCCGAGCGATGGGACGGGGCGACGTGCTCGGCGGCACGGGGAGTTGACCATGGTGTTTGGAGGACGCGCTGCACGTGGTATAGTGCGAGGCATGGCGCAATAGTGGCGCCTGCCATCCTTAAATCCAGGGAATGGGCAGCGTAATAGTGGAAATGACCCGCGTACGGTTCACTGTTACGAGCCCTGTAGCCATGGAGTTAGGCAGGGAGGATGGACGGTGGCACTGTTCGAGCCCTGTAGCCACGTGCGTGCTCTGATCGGGCAATGATTGAGGGCAGACTCGAGCGGTTGCTCGCTCGAGCGTTTTCCGTCCCGCTCGAGCGGTCGCTGGCTCGAGCGGTTTACGCTACCGTCTCGAGCGGTCGCTCGCTCGAGCGGTTTCCGTACTTCTCTCTCTCGAGCGGGCAGGCGGCTGCTGCTCGAGCAAGTGGGCCTTGTGGCCGTGTGACTCTTGTGGGCCTGATCGTGGGCCGGCCTTTCTCTTTTAGCTTTTGGGTTCTTTAGAGAGGGATGAGGCCGATTTGCTCATCTCTAATTCACCCAATTTAGGACCCCCTAATCTAGGTATCCGACAGTAGCCCCCGAGCCCTTGCTTGATTGTGAAAAACTTCAAGCAAGGGATCATGAAGTGGAGTTGAAGTAACTAGACTTAGGGTCATGTTGTCTCGAGGAGTTATTTCGTTCTTTCTCCGTGGGGGGCGCGCGAGCGTCCCCCGCGGGGGTAGCCTCCGAGGCCCCAGAGGAATGAGGCATTCCTCTGGGGGCTTTGAGATGAACGGTTTTGAGTAAGAGTATTATTAACTGGAGTTGTAGTGCCCTTTCGAGGGGTTAACTCGAGCTGTTGAGCCCCCGATTGCTTTCGACCCTCTTTCGTCGAGGGGTGCCGTGTGTAGTCGAGCCCCCGAGCCCCGCGCGGCTGGTGCTTTGCTACTTCATGGCGTTCTTCCCACGAGCCCTTGCGCCCGGACTCGTGAGGTGAAGAGCGCCGTGCTATCCACGATCGGACGAGCCTCGACATCTTCGGTGAGCTGGTAACGGGAAATCCAAGTGAGAGTTCGTTCCCTTTCGAGGGGAGACGACTTCGAGGCTCGGAAGCACTCTCATTGAAGCACCATACATAGCGACCAGGGTACCGGCCTCGTACGACAGAGGCCGGCGGTTCGACTACCTCCCTTCGAGGGATCCCTTGGTCACACTGTCTTCGGCCTTGGATACGTCCATGGGGGCCTCGAGAGTTCGTTCTCGAGCGTGGCCTCGTATTGGCTCCCCACTAGGTCGCCCCTAACTCGGGTGCTCGAGGGCGGCTGTTCGAACCCGTCCGTGGGTCAGCCTCCGCTCCCTCGAGACTTACTTGTGGGACCGGGGTCCCTGGTTTTCTTACCGCGTAAGGAACCATCTATCGAGACGTCCCGTCACTGCGCCTGTTCGAGGCGCATCCGTCCGTTGCAAACGGCGCGCCTTTTTAGGCGGAAACCGGCGCATCATGATGATCGTGGCCTGGCGACGGTTCCGCTCCGTCTCGCGACGCGTGCGCCCTGTAAGTGGAGGTAGGTGGCGGTTTGTCAGGGCAATAAATGCGGTTACCGTTTTTCGTCGAGTCCGTCGGGAGCGCGCGACCGTTGGATGGTGCAATCTGGGCCGTCAGATGCGTTTCACGTGGATCGGCTTGGGCTCTATAAATTTGGAAGAGTGGGCTCCTGGTTCTTCTTCCCCGCATTCTCGCCCTTCTTGCCGCTCACGCCGCCGGTTGCACTTTGCTCTAGATCCGATCGCCGCTGTCGTCATCCGCCGCCGCCGCCGCGTTTGCTCGCGACTGCCGGCGCCGCATTCGCCTGCGACCGTGCTTGCTTTCTGCGCCACCGTTCCCCGCGCCACCGTTCCTCGTGCTCCGCCGCCGTCGTTGCTCCACCGTCCCGCTCCCGTCGTCGACATGAGGAGGTCAGTCAGGAAGACGGGCCAGAGCTCCGGCCAGGGCATCGGTGGCAAAGGCAAGGGCAAAGGCAAGGTGGCCGCCAGGCCTCCCACGCCGGTGGTGATGGAGGAGGCGCTTCCGTGGCCTCGGTCCTCGGTGACCGAGGCGATGCTGATCAACCTGGTAAATGGCGGATTGCTTCCGCCCAATCCGGCGGAGGGGACACCGGAGTGGCGGGTGCCGGACGACGACCACCTCGAGCCCAATCCCCCACCGGGCTACATCCTGAGCTTCATCAAGTTCCACCGGCGGGGACTTAGTGCGCGGCCGAGCCGCTTCATGCGGGCGCTCCCCCACCATTTCGGGGTTGAGCTCCAGCATTTCAACCCCAACTCCATTTCGCACGCGGCTGCTTACGCCGCCGTGTGTGAGGGGTATCTGGGTATGGCGCCGCAGTGGGACCTGTTCACCCACATCTTCAAGGCGACGCTCTTCACCAAGGCGGTGAAAGTCAAGGAGGCCGCCGACGACGACGGTGATGATGGTGACGAGGGGGAGGAGGAGGAGAATGAGGAGGAAGAGGAGAAGAAGAAGAAACCGAATGTCCGCCGCTACGTTCGAGCGGGTTCCTACTCGATCGGGCTGAAGAGGAAGGAGTGCTGGCTATCCGGTGCGTGGTCGTCGAACAACGCCGGCTGGGACCAGGAGTGGTTCTACCTCCGCAACGAGGAGGGCCTCTTCCCGGAGTACACCGGCGCCGTGCTAACTGCGCCCGGTTTCAACTGGATGCACGGCCAGCCGGCGGCGCGACAGCCCCGCATGGACTCTCCGCTCAACGCTATTTCGAGCCTCCGCAACTGGAGGTCCGGCAACGTCTTCTTCAACATTGCGCACGTCGTTGCCGAGTTCCACAGCCGCCGGGTGCTCCCGCTCGCCGAGCGCCCGCTCCGGCTCGACCAGATGACGGAGGACGCCGATCCCGCGGCGCTCGCGGCCAGCAGGATGTCGGAGGCGCCCCTCCCGGTTGCCACAATCGTGCTCGGGTGCGCGACACGATTGACGGTGGGAGGAACTTCGGCGAGAGCCAAGTCGGCCTCTTTCGCATGCGTCCGGCCTTCAACCTGCTGGGCTTTGTGAGTTTCTTCGAGATCCTCTCTCGTCGTTTCCTTTACTCGAGCGATTCTTATCGAGGCCTGTTCCTTTCTTTCTTCCAGAATATCAACGACCACGCGGAGTCGAGGCCCCCGGTGAAGGAGGACGCGCCCGACCGCGAGGTAAGATGCCTGAGGGGCGAACAAAAACACGCCGCCGTGCTCTCGAAGAGGGAAGAGAGAGCAAAGAAAGCTCTTGACTTAGAGGAGACCCAGAAACGCAAGGCTAGGCGCCGCCGGGCGCGTGAAATACGTCTGGCGGCGGACCCGACCGATTGGAGCTCTAGTCTCGAGTCGACCGACGAGGACGAGGGCGATGATGACGGGGAAGACGACGAGGCGACCGACAGTGATGGCGCCATTGCCACTCGAGCCCTGATGCCTCCTCGCTCTCGCGTGCAGGAGCTATCTTTGGCGCCAGGCCTTCTGCGCGACGACTCGTCGCTGGTTCAGGCAGGCCAGCAGGAGGAGTCGTCGAGCCGCGGCGCTCGAACGCCGTCGCCGGCCCAGGCAAGGCAGCGGGGAGGGGCATCTCAATGCTCCAGCCACCGTGCTCGCTCGCCATCGCCGGTTCAAGCAGGACGGCGGGAGGAGTCGCCCCGCCGCTCTAGCCAAGGCAGGCGGGCACCATCTCCGACGCGGCGGGACTCTTCCTCCCGCCACCATTCTTCTTCAACGGGCGCGCACACCCGGCAGCATGAGGCTGCAAATGTGCGCACTTCAACTTCTGCGCAGCCCGGAGAGCAACGCCGGGCTCCTTCCAGCGACCGCCGGGCCGAGCGGACTTCGACCCGCAGGTCCCAGGATCCCGTAAGGGACACCGTGCCCGGCCCGGCCAAGGAGTCGGCCAGTACGGGGGCGGTCGCCCAGGTCTCGAAGCCCCCGAGCGGTGCAAGCGGCGGGCTCGAGGCTTCCAAGTCCTCGGGTGACTCGAGGGGGGCGACTGAGGCTCGACAGCCCCCGAGCGTTTTGAGCAAGTCGGGTGGTTCAAGCAGCACCACCTTGACCGCGGTGTAAGCTTTTCAATCGACCCACCTCCTGTTGTCTTTTTCACTTACGTGTGAACATCTCGTCGTAGTAATTTTTGTTTTTCTCTTTCTTTCAGGACCAAGCGCTCCCTGCAAACGTTACTGTCCCTCCCCCCCATGCTGCCTACTAAGAGGCTGAAGACCACAGGAGGGTCGAGCGGCACCCCGTCTATGCCAGGTGGATTGATCCTTCCTCCTTCCACTCCAATTTGGTTAGAGCGGGCCAAGGATGCACTTAGGCGTGGCAAGCTGATGGCAGCTGCATCCCGTGTAGGTGCCGGGGCCGTGACCAAGGCTACGGGGGAGGATGACACCACTACCACCACGGCCTCGACCGCCCTCCCGCTCGAGACCCCATCGTCGCCAGGCGCGTTGGGCGACGCGACGGCGGGCGACAAAGGGGTGACGGCGCCAGAGCCGGCGACCTCTATTCTGGCGATGGGGGCTGGATCGGAGCAGCAGCCCATCTTGCTCGAAGACGAGAGTTCGAGCTCGGGCGCCAGGTCCTCCTGGCCAATCGGCGTGCGTCAGCTCGAGGCGGAGCGCAGGGAGAAGGAGGGGGAGGAGACGCCGGCAGCCGCCGATCAGCCGGTGGGGGATGTGGAGATGCAGGAGGCGGAAACGGCGCCTGAGCCTCAGCCGAGCCGGGCCCCAACCCCTCCTCGGGATATGGAGGTCGACGCCTCTACTGGGCAAAGGGTCGAGGGCGGGGAGGCCCAATCTGCCGCTCGAGAGGGGGCGCTCGAGGAGCACCCCGCCGCTACGCAAGAGGAAGAGAAGGCGGAGGAGTCGGTGGAACGGCAGGCGGAGCCGGTGGTACAGCCCGCCGCCGCAGGAGGCGAAGAGCATCAGCTGCAAGCGGGGCAGCAGGCGGCGCTGGTGGAGCCGCAGGTGGAGCCGGAGGAGCAACAGCCGCAGGTGGGGCAGCGGGTAGAGCAGCCCACTGCTGCAGGCGGCGATGAGCGCCAGGGCGGCGAGCGGGAGCTCCATCTGGTGCCGTACCCGGCGCCGCCGCAGCCTCTGCAGCTGCTGGGGGACCTGGTGCCCCACCTCGTTCCCGACTTGGAAACGGGCGAGGTGAGGTTCGAGGCCATGACCGACGCCGACCAGTGGGAGGAGGCCCAAAGGAAGCTGACGGTGGCTGCCATCGTCGACAGCCACATGCGGTCGGTCGGCCTTGGGCCCACCGAGCCCACTGACATCTCTATCGAGGAGCGGAGGCGGATCGAGGCGCGGGCGCTCGCCCAAGAGGCGTCCTCCTCCTGGAGTCAACCGCAATGCCCACCTACCTTGGCCGAGCGGGTGGTGATGGCGGATGTCCACTCCTCCGTCGACAAGGAGATGCGGGAGGAGTTCCCTCTTTGGGAGAGGCCGCCGCTGGTGCTCTCCGACCCCCTCGACCACGAGGCTTCTCCGATCGTGATGAACGATCAGAAGGAGCTTGAGGCGCACGTGGAGGCCGAGGAGCGCCGGCAATGGCTCGAGAGCGCCTTGAAGGCTGCTCTGTCGCTCGTCGTGGAGGACATGCCCCGGCTTCTCTCGGTGAGTGCCCTCGAGTTCGGTTGCTTGCTTTTTTGGCCTATCACGTTTTATGTTCTAACATTTCCCCTTCGCGGTTCAGACAACACAGAGTTGCTCCTATGCCAAATCCGTGCATATCCGTGCCACGCAAGAGAGCGAGCACGAGATCAGGCGGTACGTGCAGATGGGGCAGGAGGCTGAGGGCGAGCGGCACCGCTTTGCTCGGCTCCGTCGAGAGGCTAATGCCGCCCTGGATGCCGCCAGGGAGGATGCCAAGAGGGCTCAAGATGAGCTTGCTCGAGTGGCGCAGGAGGCCGAGGCAGCACAGCGGGAGGTGGGAGAGAAGCTTGCCCAAGCCGCGCAGGAGGCGGAGGCCGCTCGTCAGAAGTACGCGCAGCTGCACGAAGTTTTCGAGCAGCTCAAGAAGGACGCGGCTACGGCGGTGCAGGGCTACAAGGACAAATGCCGAGACATGGAGCAGCTCCAAAAGGACAAAGCCGGTGTCGAGGCCTATGTGAAGGAGCTCCAGGCAACGGTCACCCGGGAGGCTGCCGAGAAGGAGGCTCTCTCGAGTGCGCTCGAGGCGGAGAAGGAGCGGGCGAGCGGTCTCCAGACGGAGGTGGTCAGCTTCCGTCAGGTGGTGACGGACATGGACCTCGCCCTCCAGGGCGCCGGCAAGGCTTATGAGGAGCTGCGGGCAGAGAAGCGCGACGTCGAGCGCGCCCTCCAGAGGAAGGAGACCGAGCTCGCGCGGGCACTCGAGCGCGAGCAAGGGCTCTCGACCCGCTGCACACGTAAGTGCTCGAATCCTTTAGTCCTTTTTTCGTGCGTGATTCATACGTGTTGCTCGAGTACTTGATTGAGTACTTGATTCTTGTCGTCCTTTTTCAGGTTTGGAGGGGGACCTGGTGGACGCGCGTGAGTACGCAAAGTCAACCCATGCGCTGGCTGACGGCGTGCTCTCAGCCAAGGCCCACATCACCGGCGCCATCGACACCCTTAGCGCCAACTGGGGCTTCCCTCCGGTGGTGGACGTCGAGGGGCCGGATGCTGGCCAGAGCTGTAGCCGGGTCCGCGAGTTCGGCGCCTCTCTGCGGGGTTGTATCCAGGAAGCCCTAGTCTTCGCTGCGCGCCGGACGATGGCCATCTTCTACTCGGGGTTTAACATCTCGAGGGAGGACGCCCGGGCCGGGATGGAGGCTGTTGCGAGCGGCTTCACCTACGCCGAGGGCGAGCAAGAAGGAGGGGTCAACCCCCGGATCGAGCAGCTCAAGGCCGAGGCTGAGGAACCGGGCGCCCGTCTTGGAGATGATCTGCTGCGAGAAGTCCTCCCGCCTGACGTGGAGTAGTTTTAACCGGCCTGCGAGTCGAAATCTGGGCAACAAGGCCCCTGTAAGAAAACAAGTATTTTGGTCATGGAAGTGGCCCAAGTGGCCTTAAATCGTGATGCTTGTAACTTGAACCATTATGCTCTAGTTTTTTCTTTGCGCTTGATATCACTTTCCGCTTCCTGCCTTTACTTTGTTTTAGCTAAGTGTTGGCGCTGTGCTCGAACCACTTTGAGAGGGGATGAGTTAGGGTGCCGTAGCTCGGAAGCGTGGGAAGCCTTGTGCTCGATCGTCCTGACTCGGTGAGCTCGAGGTGACGCAAATACTTAGCTTACGAAAAACTTCGAGGCGAGGAGGGGAAAGACTACATCGAGCGTTGTTTTTGAAAAAACTAGGTGCGTTTTTTCGAGGACTCCAGGGGGGGACCCCCTGTTCTAGCCCCCGAGGGGGGCTTGACTTTGTGGAAACAAAGTCGAGCCCACCTTGTGTACGAACAAAAAGTAGGAAACTGACTTATTTATTCATACTAGCGGTACATGTAAATGAAATATGTACAAGGCACCGAGGCCTAGGGGAAAAAGCGACGTAGCTGTTCGATGTTCCATGCGTTGGTGAGGGTCGAGCCTTTCTCGTCGGCTAACTTGTACGTCCCTGGTTTCAGCACCTCGACCACGATGAACGGGCCTTCCCAAGGGGGAGTGAGCTTGTGGCGCCCTTTGTTATCTTGGCGTCGACGGAGTACGAGATCGCCGACCTTGAGATCCCTCTTGCGCACGTTCTTCTCGTGATACTGCCGTAGCTTTTGCTGGTAGCGCGCAGAGTGTAGGAGCACCGTGTCTCGAGCTTCTTCAACCTGGTCGATGGCGTTAGCTAGTCTTTCCTCGTTAGTTTGCTCGTTGTAGGCCTTAAGTCGAGGGAACCCGTACTCGAGATCAGTGGGGAGGACGGCCTCAGACCCATAGACCAGGAAGAACGGGGTGAACCCAGTGGCTCGACTTACGGTCATTCGTAGACTCCATAGAACAGATGGGAGTTCAGCTACCCACTTCTTGCCGTGCTTGTTGAGGCGGTCGAAAATTCTTGGCTTTAGCCCCTGCAAAATCATGCCGTTGGCACGCTCGACTTGGCCATTAGTTCGAGGGTAGGCGACCGCCGACCCGCTTCACATGGATGTGGTACCGATCGCAGAAGTCCAAGAACTTTTTGCCTGTGAACTGGGTGCCATTGTCAGTAATGATGACGTTTGGGACTCCAAAGCGATGGACGATGTCGGTGAAGAACTCGACTGCTCGCTCCGAGTGGATGTTAGTGATGGGTTTGGCCTCGATCCACTTGGTGAACTTGTCGATGGCCACGAGCAAGTGGGTGTAGCCTCCCGTCGTCCTTTTGAGGGGTTCGACCAGATCGAGCCCCCAGACCGCAAATGGCCGCGTGAGGGGGATCATCTGGAGCGCGTGTGCTGGAAGATGCGTTTGCTTGGCGTAGAATTGGCATCCTTCACATGCTCGAACCAGCTTGGTGGCGTCAGCAGCCGCAGTGGGCCAGTAGAAGCCTCGACGGAATGCGTTCCCGACAAGGGTTCTTGGCGCAGCGTGGTGGCCACAAGCCCCCGAGTGCATATCTCTGAGCAGTTTCCTGCCCTCTTCGATCGAGATACACCGTTGAAGTATGCCGGTCAGGCTGCGGCGGTAGAGCTCTCTGTCTTCCCCGTAAATGACGTACGTTTTGGCTCGAAGAGCTAGTCGCCTTGCCTCCATTCGATCTTCTGGCAACTCCCCTCGAATGAGATACTCGAGGAATGGCGCACGCCAGTCGGTGGGTGGGCTCGTAACCTGGTCGATCTCCATGACTGTGGCCCCCGTCGAGGGGGGTTCGGTCGTAGGAGCAGGCTCAATGGCTGGTCCTGCCCCAGCCCCCGAGTCCCACTTCACGGATGGCTCGTGAAGGTCTTTCGAGAAGACGTCCGGGGGTAGCGGCGCTAGAGATGAAGCGATTTTGGCCAGCTCGTCCGCAGCCTCGTTGAAGCGTCTTGGGATGTGGTTGAGCTCGAGACCATAGAAGCTGGCTTCCAACCTGCGCACCTCATTGCAGTACGCTTCCATCTTTTCATCATGGCAGCTCGAGGCTTTCATCACTTGATCGATAACGAGCTGCGAGTCGCCTCGAGCATCGAGGCGTCGGACCCCAAGCTCGATGGCAATGCGCAACCCGGTAACGAGCGCCTCATACTCTGCCATGTTGTTCGAGGCGGCAAAGTGGATGCGCACCACGTAACGCATGTGTACTCCGAGGGGTGAGATGAAGAGTAGGCCCACGCCTGCTCCTGTCTTCATAAGTGACCCGTCGAAATACATGGTCCACAGCTCGGCCTGGATCTGGACTGAGGGGAGTTGGATGTCAGTCCATTCGGCGACGAAATCAGCCAACACTTGAGACTTGATAGCTTTTCGCGGGGCGTATGTGATGGTCTCGCCCATGAGCTCGACCGACCACTTGGCGATTCGACCCACGACTTCCCGGTTTTGGATAATTTCACCAAGTGGGAATGATGACACTACCGTCACCGGGTGGCTTAGGAAATAGTGCTGGAGTTTTCGACGGGTGAGGACGATTGCGTAGAGCAGTTTCTGGATTTGAGGGTACCGAGTTTTGGCATCTGAGAGCACCTCACTGATGAAATACACCGGCCGCTGGACGGGGAGCGCGTGCCCCTCTTCCTGCCTCTCGACCACTATGACTGTGCTGACCACCTGAGTGGTTGCGGCAACATAGAGAAGGAGGGGCTCGGCGGGTATGCCGTCTCGAGCCGGCCGAGGCGGCACGAGCACAGGAGGAGATGTGAGCATGCTTTTCGGCTTTGAGAGGGCCTCCTCTGCTTCAGGCGTCCATGCAAAGTGCTCGGATTTTCTGAGGAGCCGGTACAGAGGCAAGGCTTTCTCTCCCAGGCGCGCAATGAACCGACTGAGTGCAGCTAAACATCCAGTGATCTTTTGCACCCCTTTCAGGTCTCGAATTGGCCCCATTCTCATGATGGCCGCGACCTTCTCGGGATTGGCCTCGATGCCGCGCTGGGAGACGATATACCCTAACAACATGCCTCGAGGCACACCAAAGACACACTTCTCGGGATTCAATTTGATGTTTTTAGCCCGGAGGCATCCAAACGTCAATTTGAGGTCCGCGACAAGGTTTTCTACTTTTTGAGTCTTGACAACGATGTCATCGACGTAGGCCTCGACGGTCTCTCCTATGTGCTTCTCGAAGACACGGAGCATGCAGCGCTGATATGTTGCCCCGGCGTTTTGAAGGCCGAAAGGCATTGTGACATAACAATACATGCCCATGGGCGTTTTGAAGGCCGAAAGGCGTCGAGAAAGGAAAGTACTTCACAACCCGCAGTGGAATCAATGATTTGATCTATTCAAGTTAAAGGAAATGGGACTTTGGGACATGCTTTATTTAAACTAGTGTAATCTACGCACATCCTCATTTTTCCATTCTTTTTCTCTACCAATACGGAGTAGCTAACCACTCGGGATGATGTACCTCCTTGATGAATCCGGCTTTCTCGAGCTTCTCGACCTCCTCGCGGATGATCCCGCGCTTCTCCTCGTCGAAGCGGCGCGGCGTTGCTTGACGGAGTCTCGAACCGGACGGATCTCCAAGGCGTGCTCGGCGACATCCCTTGGTATGCCAGGCATGTTCGAGGGACTCCACGCAAACATGTCAGCGTTTGCGTGGAGAAAGTCGACGAGCACTGCTTCCTATTTGCTGTCGAGGGAGGCACTGATGATCAGCGTCTTCTCCCCCGAGGAGCTTGGATCGAGCGGGATCTTCTTGGTGTCCTCAGCGGGCTCGAAGTTGCCGGCCTGCCACTTGGGTGTTGGAGCAGAGGGCTCGGCCGCCATGTGATCGAGCATCATGGCCAAGTCTTCAGATGTTCTCATCACGTTCGCCAGTGATTCCCCGTTCTCGACGCACTCCACATCGTAGTGGTAGGCGTGCTCGTACGTGGAGCTGACGGTGATGACTCGTTTTGGTCCCGGCATCTTGAGCTTGAGGTAGGCATAGCTGGGGATCGCCATGAACCGGGTGTAGCACGGCCTGCCCAGGATGGCGTGGTAGGTCCCCTCGAAACTGGGCACGTCGAAAGTTATGACCTCTCGACGGAAGTTCGAGCGTGTCCCAAAGATGACGGGGAGGTCAATGCGGCCGATCGTGAACGCTTTCTTGCCAGGGACCACTCCGTGGAAGCCCCCGACGCTCGGCTGGAGGTGAGCTCTCGTGAGGCCGAGCAGCGTGAGGGTCTCCATGTAGATGATGTTGAGGCTGCTGCCTCCATCCATGAGAACTTTGGTGAAACGGGCGTTGAGGATGATCGGGTCGACGACGAGAGGGTATGCGCCGGGATTGGTGACGTGCTCTGGATGATCATCACGGTCGAACGTGATGGGAGCATCCGACCAGTCGAGGAATTGAGGCGTGGCGGGTTTCAAGGAAAAAACCTCCCTGCGCTCGGCCTTCCGCTCTCGGCGTGTCATCTGGGTGGCCGGGCCACCGTAGATCATGTAGCACTCGGCGATGGGCGGATACCCATTGTCGTCATTGTCGTCGGCTCGATCCTCGCCACCCTTATCCTTCTTGCCATCGTCCTTGTCAAGGGCAAACTTCTTAAAGTAGTCTCGAAGCATACGACAGTCCTCGAGGTTATGTTTGACCGGCTCCTTATGGTACGGGCATGGTTGCTTGAGCATTTTGTCGAAGACGCCCCCATCCGGAGGGGGTCTAGGCTTCTTGCGCTCGGCTGCGGCCACCTCGTCCTCCGCGCCCAAGCGCTTGCCCTGCTGGTTGCCCTTTTTCTTCTTCCCGTTCTTCTTCTGGGCCTTGCTCGAGCCCTCACCGCCTCCCGGGGACGGCGCGGGCTTGTTCCCAGCCCCACCAAAGAAGGCTCCCACGGCCTCGTCGCCGGCAGCGTAGTCGGCGACGACGTCCATGAGCTCGTTGACCGTCTTTGGGCGATTGCGCCCGAGCTCCCGCACGAGCTCTTTGCAAGTGGTGCCCGAGACAAACGCCAGGATGACGTCGTGATCGGGGATGTGCGGTAGCTCGGTGCGCAGCTTGGAGAAACGTCGAGCAAAGTCTCTGAGGGACTCCGTGGTGTTTTGCTTACAGTTGCGGAGATCCCACGAGTTACCCGGTCGTATGTATGTGCCTTTGAAGTTCCCCTCGAAAATCTGGACCAGGTCGGCCCAATCGTAGATCTGATTGGGGGGAAGCTCCTCGAGCCACCGTCGAGCGGTGTCAGAGAGAAACAGGGGGAGCTGGCGTATGATCGCCTTATCCTCTCGAGCCCCTCCCAGCTGGCAGGCCAGCCGGAAGTCGGCCAGCCAGAGCTCTGGCTTGGTCTCCCCGTTGTACTTGACCACGCTCGTGGGGGGTCAAAACGGGTTAGGCAACGGTGTGTTGCGGATTGCTCGACTGAAGACTCGAGGGCCCGCGGCTCGGGAGCCTGCCGGTCCTCGTCGCTGTCGTAACGCCCCCCTCGATGGGCCTTGTAGTCGATGTCATGACGCGCATCTTGAGGCGCGCGGTTGTCGAGGATGAGATCTCGAGCAGGGGCTCTACCACCTCGAGAGGGTGCCTCTTGGTGGACGGAACCCTCCCGCTCGTGCCGTGGTTGTTCTGGGGCTACCTCACGCTGTCTTGAGGCCGAGCTTTCGGCCTGCTGGACGGCCGCAACTTGGAGAAGCCCTTGGATCTCATCTCGTATCCGTAATGCATGCAAATTCGAGGGCGCCGGCATGTCCCGCAGCAGCATCGCTGCCGCAAGTACATTCTGGCTTGCTCGAGGGAAGTGGGCTGGCTCGGGTGGCGCTTCCGGCTGCCCATCATTGACGATGCGGTTGAAGACGCCTCGCGCCCTTCCTCGAGCACCCAGAGCTCGAGGAGGGGGCGGATGGTTCCGCTCAAGCGCGCGCTTAAGCAGCTCCAGATTTGCGCGTTCCTCATTCATCTTGGCCTCGATCTCTCTGAGCTGGGCCCATTGTGCCGCTCAAGCATCGTCTTTAGGTCGCTGGTTATCTTGGGCTTGTGGTGGCGGTCCGCGCGGCTCGATCACCTGCAAGGCTCCAGCTGCTGATGTTCCGACCGCAGGCGTCACGTCTGCCCGGTTGGCCGTAGGGACGGCTGCGGCGGCGCCATCTCTGGTCTCCTCATCCGACGGGACGTCGTCGTGGAGATGAAAACACTCGCGAGCCGGGTCGTAGCACCCTGAATCCGAGTCATCGGAGTCTGGGTTAGCGCTGGAGGGCGTCCAGGGCCTCCCCGTGCTCTCCTCCTCGATCCAGCGGCGCATATCCCCGACCGTGTTGCGGCGTTGCGAGCCAGGTGCTCTGTCAAACCCGCGGTCGACTGACGCCGGCCATACGATCTCCAGGTCCATGGTGGCACGCAGGAGGGGGCCGGGGCTCTCCTCCCGCGGTCCCATGACTGACCGGATCTCATCGGCATACGTAGTGGCGGCGTTGGTGAGCCCAAACGGGAATCTGTGGCGGGCTCGGTAGAGCCCGTGCGGCAGCAGGTTAGGCGACGTCGGCCGTGCGCCTGCTCGAGGTGCCGCACCGGGCTCCCTTGGCGAGCGCATGGCGAACGTGAAGCCAGGGTCCACATCGAGGACTTCCTGCCCACGCGCTATCCCCTGCCGCACACTCGGTGCCCTGGCTGGGCGCGTCGTGGCATCTGACTGGGAGGGCACACGAGCAGGGTGCTCAAGGCCTTGGGCCTGCTGACGGTGATGCTGATGCTGGTGGCGTCGGCGACGTGGTGGCGAGCCGTGGTGGCGTGGTCGGCGCACCGCCCCACCCGGCCGCGTGGGGGTGACGAGCGTCCCTCCCCGGTTCACCGATCGAGTAGAGCCATGTCGTGGCTCGGGCCGAGCGACACGAACTCTAGACTCCCAAACCGGATCACCGTGGCGAACAAAAGCGAGGAAGCGGATGACGCCATCCGGAAAATGGCGGGAATCGAGCGAAAAACACGCAAGCACCCCTACAGCGCGCCAACTGTCGGTGTTTCGTACCACGGGGGGTATAACACCAACAAGTAAATTTCTATGCGTGCTCCCTAATCCGGATGGTGATGCAAGAAGGACACAAGCGTTTATCCTGGTTCAGGCAAAGAATGCCCTACGTCCAGCAGAGGGGAGAGACTTGTATTATCTTGCACCTAAGTGCTTGTACAGGGGTGGATACAAGCGAGTCATAAAGACTTGAATGTTTTTGAGAGCGAGTGTGTGCGAGTGAAGGCGTAAAAACGTAGTAACGTGCCTTAGGCTAGGTCCTGGCATCCCCTTTTATAGGCCAAGAGGAGGCTCAGGAGTACAGAGTGGATAGGGCTATCGTATGTGTGACGTCGAGGTATGGGCGCCATGTCGAGTCGTCGAGACTGTAGACCCTCCCTTTGGTCTGGTTCGATCCTGTAGCGGCATGGCTGGTGATGGCCGGCTCGTCCTCGCCTGACGAGGGCTGACGAAATGGAGGAGTGGGTGATGATGGCCTGCTCGTCCTTCTCGGTCGTGGGCTGACGTAGTCGAGGTACGGCGCTGGCGTAGATGGGCACGTGTGCCGGGAACCCCGCCGTATGGCCGTCGAGGCGGGAAAGACGGGCACCGCGCGCTCTATGCTCGGGTCGCGTCCGTCATCACTTCTCGAGCAACCGTGGCCCGTCTCGAGGGGTCGACGTCCGAGCGATGGGACGGGCGACGTGCTCGGCGGCACGGGGAGTTGACCATGGTGTTTGGAGGACGCGCGCACGTGGTATAGTGCGAGGCATGGCGCAATAGTGGCGCTGCCATCCTTAAATCCAGGGAATGGGCAGCGTAATAGTGGAAATGACCCGCGTACGGTTCAGCATTACGAGCCCCGTAGCCATGGAGTTAGGCGGAGGATGGACGGTGGCCTTTGTTCGAGCCCCGTAGCCACGTGCGTGCTCTGATCGGGCAATGATTGAGGGCAGACTCGAGCGGTTGCTCGCTCGAGCGTTTTCCGTCCCGCTCGAGCGGTCGCTGGCTCGAGCGGTTTACGCTACTGTCTCGAGCGGTCGCTCGCTCGAGCGGTTTCCGTACTTCTCTCTCTCGAGCGGGCAGGCGGCTGCTGCTCGAGCAAGTGGGCCTTGTGGCCGTGTGACTCTTGTGGGTCTGATCGTGGGCCGGCCTTTCTCTATTAGCTTTTGGGTTTTTTAGAGAGGGATGAGGCCGATTTGCTCATCTCTAATTCACCCAATTTAGGACCCCCTAATCTAGGTATCCGACACTTGTCAACCTTAGCAACCTAGACATGGGTGAAAACAACCTGCATGGTGTGATTCCTGCAGATATCGAAAAACTTACAAATCTGCAAGCATTGTTGCTAGCAAATAATCAATTGTCAGGAAATATACCATCCTCCTTTGGCAACCTCACACAGCTGCAACTGTTTTCCTTGTCAAACAATAAGCTTGATGGCCCCATTCCTAGAAGCCTTGGTAACTTGATAAACTTACCAAACCTGGATTTGTCGTCCAATCTACTCACGGGTTTTATCCCTACTGAGATCTTTGGTCTCCCGTTACTGACAGCTAACCTATTGCTATTTGATAATTACCTATCTGGGGTAATTCCTCCACAAGTTGGCAACCTAAGAAATATTCAAACTCTCGATCTGTCAAAAAACAACTTTTCTGGAGAAATACCAACTACAATCGGTGACTGTGCAAGTCTGGTGTACCTTGGTATGGCAGACAACTCCTTGACAGGTAGCATCCCCAATTCGCTTGGTAATCTTAGAGGCCTCGGCACACTGAATCTCACAAGGAATGCCTTGTCAGGAACAATACCACAAGAGTTGGGAAATATCACTGGTCTACAAGAATTATGTCTGGCACATAATCATTTGTCTGGAATGATTCCTAAAGTTCTTGAGAGCATAAGTAACTTGGTTGAACTAGACCTCTCCTTTAATAACCTTGATGGTGAGGTTCCAACTCACGGGGTTTTTGCTAACATGACTGGATTCTTAATGGTTGGAAATGATGGGCTTTGTGGAGGCATTCGAGACCTAGAATTGCCTCCATGTCAGGATATGCCACAAAAGAAGTGGCATCTTGGACTACTTAGGGTTGTGCTTCCCATTGCTGGCACTATTATATGCATATCTCTTCTATTGTTTGTGCTATTTCTGTTAAAGTGGAAAAGAATACCTGAAAAGACAAAAACTGATAGCCTTATTGGGTTGGCCGACAAGTATCCAAGAGTTTCCTACCTTGAATTGTTTGAAGCTACTGATGGATTTGCACCCACCAATCTGGTAGGTGCAGGAAAATATGGTTCTGTATATAAAGGAAGGTTGTCTCTTCTGGCACTCAGAAATGCTGCTGTAGCTGTCAAAGTGTTCACTCTTCAGCAATCTGGTTCTTCAAGAAGTTTCTTGGCAGAATGTGAGGCTTTGAGACGGGTGAAACATCGAAATTTGATCAATATCATTACTTGCTGCTCTAGTGTTGACACTAGAGGCAATGACTTCCAGGCACTAGTATTCGAGTTCATGCCCAACTACAGCCTGGACAGGTGGCTGCATCGGCAAATGGATGAGCAGCTGCACAAGTTAAATTTAATCCAACTCTTGAATATTGCAGTTGACGTTGCTGATGCAATAGATTATCTTCACAACAATAGTCAGCCATCAGTCATCCATTGTGATTTGAAGCCTAACAACATCCTCCTTGATAGTGACTGGACTGCTTATGTTGCCGACTTTGGACTTTCAAAACTGATTGGTGAATCCATGACCATATCTAGATCATATACTGGAAGCTCCATAGGGATAAGAGGAACCATTGGATACGTTGCTCCAGGTAATTGCAATGGCCACTGTACTCAATTCTTAACATCTTAGTCTGTACCTCAGTACAAAAATCAGAACTGTGAATTTAGTCATCAAGACACTTGTTCTTGCAGAATATGGAGGAGGTGGGCAAGTATCCACTGTAGGTGATGCCTACAGCTTTGGGATTACCCTTCTGGAGATGTTCACAGGGAGAGCACCAACTGATGATATGTTCAGAGAAGGGTTGAGCTTGCACTTGTTTGCTGAGATGGCCTTACCTAACAAGTTGACGGAAATTGTGGATACAGTGCTATTAGAGGTGCAACCATATGAAAACGCTGCAAAGTACGACAAAATACTGGGTTGCTTAGCTTCGGTTGTCAGAGTTGGCATCTCCTGCTCAAAGCAAACACCGTCAGAAAGAATGAGCATGAAAAATGCAGCCATTGAGCTGCATAGAATCAGAGATGTGGTAATTGAACCCTCTGCATAGGGTCAACCTGATTACCTGGCATTCTCCTGTTCCAGTACTTCTCAGACCACAAATATACTAAGGGCAATAGAAATTTCCTTGAGGAAATGTAGCTCCACAAACATAATGATAGTTTGAGGCAGCTATACAGCAACAAGAATCTGTCAAGCAAAACAGCCATCGTCAGATTGCATGTAAGAATTTGTGGGACTTAAATAAAGGGCGCAGATGAAAATATTCTTGTCCAATTACCGATAGACAAGCATTTTTCTCTTGCTTTTCATACAACACATGGCAACAGGGGTGACAATATTCTGCTTACCTTTGTCGTATACTTTTGTGTCAGACTTATGATGGCAACTTCGAAGCACTTCAATTTGCTTTTAGTAAATTTCGGATTAAAAACATTATTATTTCAGAAGCCAGAAAAGAAATTATGACTCCCTGATTCCCTAGCTAACAGAAATTTCACAGCACAATCAACTTGAACCGTTGAAACCTGAAATTCCAATTCATAATGGGAAGAAGGTAGGGTAGGAGAACAGTTGATGTGAAAGGTCGTCCTCAGGCGATGGAGCGGCCGAGGCTGGCGAGGAGGTTGTGGAAGTGAGCCGGCGAGGGCGGGGAAACGGATCGGAAGGTGGCGGCTGGCCGCCTGGCTGCGGCGAGAGCGCCTCCGCCAGCGATTCAGCCAAGTGGGAGAAGGCGGCGCGGAGGAGCTGGAGGGCGAGGGTCTCCTGTTCCCGGACCCGCGTCTTGTGCGCCTCCGGGGAAGGGTTGCCAGTGGAGGACGACGCGTCCATGGCTAGTGCCGGAGGCAGGCATTCTGCAAGATAGTGCCGGAGGCAGGCATTCTGCAAGATGCACTTCGTCAGTTTCGTCAGTGTACCGATTTCTTCAGTTTATCTGAAAGCAGAGCGAGTCGGCATCCAATGTCATGTTCAGAAGAGTTCAAAAAAAAAAGTTATGTTCAGAGTTCCCAAAAACGGTTATATTCAGAAAAAAAAAATGTTCGGGGCTTCATTAGAAATTAGTCTAGAGTTTAAAGAAAATTATTCCATGGTCAACAGAAAAATATCCAAAGATCCAGAGAAACATTGCGGCATCGCCGCTTCAAGTTGAAAATATTCTGGTTTCGAAAAAGCTCCACCACAAAACCATGTTCCAAGAACATTTGAAATAGGAGTTATGAAGAAACAAAGGAAAATAAATTTAATAATAAAGAAAGAAATATATTCTACGATAAAATGTTCCAGTTTTATGAGAAAGGTTGTTTCGAAATACAAGAGAAATGTTTTAGCATAATGAGGAAATCATTTTAATTATAAAGTCATGCCAACCAGGCCCTAAACCCTGCTCTTAAATCTCTCCCTAGCTATCTAGTACCGTTTTCTAGATAGTTTTTTAGTAAAAGATTAAATGTCACGAGAAAACAAATTTGAAAAAGGTTACTAAATATAATATGCAAAAAAAAGTTGAATCAAAGTTTATAGTGTTGAGGTGATATAATTTATTTTATCAAAGCATAAAAAGTTGAATTATAAATTAGTTAGAAAACTGACTTAGAAAACAAAAATTCTACATTTAGCCACAAAATGCTAAAAGATATATTTTATTTTGAAAGTGATCCCACAATAAACCTGTTAAAAATATATTGCTTCCCGATTAATAATAAAAAAGAAGAACAAAAAAAATGAATTGGAAGAAAAATAGCTAAAAAAATTAAGAGGTGGTATCGGCTTTAATATAGTTTTTTAGAAACTGGATTTATATTTCACATTAAAGTTTTGGTGGTCTTTAATATAGTTGGATCAAATAGCAGCAGTGTTGGGCCCAATATAGTCGGAGTCACACGGCCCACTCACACTGTTCTTCGAACCATTGGCGTGTTCTGCTCTCGTTTTTCGAACCGGATCGGAGATCGAACCTGCGAGGTCGTCGGTTCAATGGTTCATTGGTCTAACTGTTTAGCACCGGTTGAACCGCCGGTCCGTTAAGAATAGACCGTTTTATCGAACCGGCCACAAATACTTTGAACCTAAATATACAATGAAAATAAGGTTCACATATCATGAAAATATAATATATGTGCAGCATAGAAAGATAATATATGCAGAAAGGACTTGGATAATATTTCAAATATTCATTGTTATAAAACAATCTTAAATGCTGAAATAAGGTTCACCACTACGAAGAGCTTATTGAGATAATCAAAATAGATATTTAACTTATCTAATTTGGAGCTTGTACGAAGAAGTTATTCAATTCTGAAATTAAAAAAGCATTGCCGGCGTACTCCCTCTGTCTCTAAATACATATCGCCCGGAAAACGTGTCTGTGAGAGAAACACGGTTTTCTAAGAACATATATTTAGAGACGGAGGGAGTACACAACACACCAAAGTCAACACAGCTATAGGCACACGTTGCATTCAATGTCCCAGCGTGAGTGCGAAGCGGCAGGCCTGTAGCAACAGCCTAGCAGGGCCCACGAGCAGTCAGGCGCACGCACCCGCCAGCACGCTGATTCGCTAAAGCTGAAGGCAGCAGCTCTGAGCCGGGCGGTTCACCTACAAACCGGCCGGTTCACCGGCGGTTTTTACCGGTCCGATTGTATGAATGGTCTTTTAACTGAACTGAACCGCTGAAGTCTCTGGTTCGGTCTTTTAGCGGTCAGACCGTCGGTCCAATCCTTTTCAAAAAACTAAGGTTCTGCTGTCCCTCCGCCGCCACCGGCCGCCCGCCACCCGCAGCTGTGAGGCCAGCGGCGTTGAGGTCAAGATCCTCGGTGGCGACCGGCAAGGATGAGAACTGAGATAACGTCGCCACGCATCCACAGGTAGCACCCAAAGTCCTGATCCCTGAATCTAGTAGCTAGGTTGTGTGTTGGGACGGTTGTGATGTCTTCTCGACGTTGCAACCGTGCCTCTGGTTGTACTTTAAATTCTTCTTCTTAATGAAACACGGGTGAATGAGCTGATCAAGAAAAACAAGTCCTGACCCCTGAATCCAAAAATGGTGTCGTTCTTTCTCATGAATTATTCTGAATGCCCAGATATGGTGTGGCTCCATTTGTCCCGTCTGTTGCCGCCGCCGGCGGAGCTAGCCAGAGTCTTCCGCTGTACAGCACGGTGGCGTCCGCGCGGCTGTGGTCGTTTGTCGCCGCCGATTCCGCCTGCTGGAACTGCCTCTCCCAAGGTGACACACATCTGCATCCTTCTCTGCATGCAACTGTACTGTATGCCAAAACTCAAAAGGCTAGGTTGGTTAATTGCGTTGCAATTGCTGGTCCTGATTGTGTGGTCTGATGTTAGAATTGAACTTTGTTAGCCTTGGAGAATACTATATTGCTTCATTGCTTGTTGGCAGTGAATTAGAAATTTAAAACAGCCATTCTGCCTCTCTCCGTATATGATTTCTATTCACAAGATCAGGCAAGGCATTCTCAAGAACTAGTATTTACCTACCGCATACTGAATTAAACACAGCAGTTAGAAATGGACAATGGAGCAACAAATTATTCTTCTTCATCATCGTCATCTTCTACTTAGGCCCGAAGGAGACTTGCCATGGAACATTACAATGCTTTTCTGAATAACCACGAAGGATGCTCCTGAGGTGTGCCATTTGGTCGGAGGAAAGCTTGCTGCAATTGGGCATGGCCAGAGCATCCCTTGCCATCCGAGCAACCATTGGGTACTCCGAGCTGTGAGCTTTCCACGCAGTTATGATACGATGCAGGGGATGGATGGTTTGGGAACAACTTACACAAGTTGAGCAGCGCAAGCTCTGAGAGCTCACAGACCCGGCCGCTGAACGTCCCGGAGTGCACAGCTCGATGGACGAAGCACGGCAATGGCGGAGGGACATCCCAACTCATACGTCCCAAGTCTTGGCTCACTAGTCAAAGTCCCTGCCTGCTTGGCTGCTTCTTGCAACTCGAGTTGTACTTGTGGCTCTCTTTGGTCTCTGTCCAGTCACTATAGCATACTGAATACGTACACAAATGTTTGCCGCTCGTTTTTACCTAAGGTAGCCATGATTAATTTTAGAGGCTGCTTGGATTGCATTGCATTTAAAGTTGCCACATATAGTTAATTTTATTATATATATAACCATATTTTTTTGTTTAGCGCTGGCTTACTACTCCCTTCGTCCTAAAATATAACGAATCTAAATGATTTTAAGACGCAATAAGGAACTTTGCAAAAGATCTCCTCGCCCCTAACTATTCCATCCATTCTAAAATATGAGTGTTTTTTTTAGACAAATAAGAAACTTTGTAAAAGACCACCTCACCCCTCACTACCCCATCCATCCCAAAATATGAATGACTTTTATTTTAGACAAAAATAAGAAGCTTTATAAAAGACTACATTGCCCCTCACTACTTCAGTGATCCTGAAATATAAGTAACTTTTAGATAAAAGAAGGAGCTTGGCAAAAGATGATCTTCCGTCTCACTAATTAGGACTAGGATGGAGAGAGTAATTAAGTTACTACTACCAAATGTGCCCATGGAAGAGAAAAAACTATCAAACTTCAATGAAAAAATTGTGATGTTACATGCGAGTCAGGTCAAGGGAGTTCAATATCGGAAACGCGTCGCTGCGCGTCCTTTACTCAAACAATGGGTCCACTTGTCAAAAAAAAAAAATCAATGGGTCCACACGTCCAAAGCAAGACTAATGACGATACAGCTTTTCACGATACAGTTTTTCAAATACAATCGATGGAGCAAGCACAAGCAGCGCCACCGATGTTGAAGAAACGGCTTTTGTTTTGACTCGTTCCACGCGTTCACACGGTAGTCACGGACTCCCAGTCGTCTCACTGACTCGCTCTATATTATTGTCATCTAGCTGGTGCCCATGTGACAGACAAATCGTTGCGCCATTTCCGCCGACGTGCTCAATGCCTCCTCCAAGCCTCCTCTGCCTGCTGCTGGCCGCCGCTGCGGCCACGCCTCTGCTATGCCATGGGCAGAGGCAGAGCATCCTCTCCCCCACGCCGGCATCCGCAAACCTCTCCACCAGCTGGACCGTCAGCTTCAAGAATGCGGCGCAGAGCCATGGCGGGCAGTCCTTGACCTACATGAGCAACACGGTCGTCAGCGTCTTCCTCCTCCAGTCCATCTCCATCCAAGAACAACCCCAACAGGACCAGGACGGCGGCCTCTGCTTCGCCGCCTGCTTCTACTGCTCCGACCCATGCCAGGCCTTCCTCTTCGGCGTCTGCATCGTCTACGTCAACGGCGACGGCGGCCTTAACTGGGACAGCGTGAGCCCCCAGGTTGTCTGGTCCGCCAACCGTGGCCGCCTTGTCCGTGAGAACGCCACCCTCAGCTTCACCAACACCGGCGACCTGCTGCTCCGGGACACCGACGGAGGCCCCCCCGTCTGGTCCACCGGCACCTCAGGCCGGTCTGTTGCCGGCATGGCCCTGACCAAGTCCGGCAACCTGGTGCTCTTCGACCGCAACAACTCGCCGGTGTGGCAGTCGTTCGACCATCCCACGGATTCTCTGCTTCCCGGCCAGCGACTGGTGGAAGGGATGAGGCTCACACCAAATGCCTCTGCCACCAACTGGACCACCAGCAATCAGCTGTATATGACTGTCCGTGCTGACGGTTTATATGCATTTGCTGAATCTTCGCCTCCTCAGCTCTACTATGAATGGACTCAAAACACGGTGACCAAAGTAGGAGACAGCAAAACTTACATGACCCTCACAAATGACTCTGTCTCCATCTTTGCGGCCTCCTTTTCCAACAATCTATCAACTCTGGATACCACAACCGGAAGGCTAGGGATGAGGTACATAAGGTTCGAATCTGATGGGCACCTGAGATTGTATCAGTCTAAGGGGGTCCAGGGCGATGGGTGGTCGATGGAGCAAGATGTTCTGAACGGACAGCTAAATGATTGTGATTACCCAACTGTATGTGGTGACTATGGCATCTGCATCAGTGGCCAGTGCACATGCCCGATTAACAGCAGCATTACATACTTCAAGCAGATTGATGACCGCAGGATCAACCTTGGATGCGCCCCCGTGACTCCAATTTCCTGCGCGGAGATGCAAGACCACCAGCTCCTTGCTCTGAGTAATGTTTCTTACTTCAATTATGTAGATACAGGGGCCCAATTGCCTCAGACGATTGATGAAGAGAGCTGCAAGAAGGCATGCTTGCGGAATTGCTCATGCAAGGCTGCATTCTTTCGGTACGGTTGGGATGACACTAATCTAGGCTATTGTTACCTGCTGACACAAGTCTTCTCATTGCAAGTAAGTCAGCGGGAAGTAGCTCATTATATTTCTTCAGCATACCTTAAGGTGCAGATCACGCAGTCACCTCCCACTCCAAGTTCCTCGGATCCAAATAGGGCGGTGAATCCTGCCATAAAGAGAAGGATCAGCACCGCCACAATTGTTGGCTCTACACTTGCAGGAGTTACTTTACTTACTGTGATCATAATTACCTCAGTGGTTCTCTGGCGGCGATATCAGAGTAGAGATGACGATGAGGAATTTGGAGAAGTACACGGTATGACTACTAGGTTCACATTTAAGCAGTTGAAGGCAGCAACCGAGCAATTCAGCAAAATGCTAGGGAAAGGAGGATTTGGGTCTGTTTTTGATGGGCAGGTAGGCGAGCAGAGAGTTGCAGTAAAACAGCTGGAGCGGGCTGGTCAAGGAAAGCAGGAATTCTTGGCTGAAGTTGAGACAATTGGAAACATTCATCATATAAATCTGGTGAGATTGATTGGCTTCTGCGCAGAGAGATCTCACAGACTCCTAGTGTATGAATACATGCCCAAAGGATCATTAGACAGGTGGATCTATTGCCAAGATGACAATACACCTCTTGATTGGCATACGCGATGCAGGATTATCGCCGATGTTGCCAAGGGCCTAGCTTATCTTCATGAAGAGTGCAGACAGAGAATTGCTCATTTGGATATCAAACCACAAAATATCCTCTTAGATGACAACTTCAGAGCAAAACTTTCTGATTTTGGACTAGCTAAGATGATCGACAGGGACAAGAGCCATGTGAGTACAAGAATGAGAGGCACTCCTGGATATTTAGCTCCTGAGTGGTTGACATCTCAAATCACTGAGAAGGTTGACATATATAGCTTTGGTGTAGTAGTCATGGAAATCATCAGTGGAAGAAAGAATCTTGATTATTCCCAACCCCAAGAAACCGTTCATCTCATTAGCATATTGCAGGAGAAGGCAAGGAATGATGAGTTGGAAGATTTGATTGATATGAACTGCGATGAAATGCAAATTCACAAGCAAGAAGTGATTCAGATGATGAAGGTTGCCATGTGGTGTTTGCAGATTGATTACAACAAAAGGCCTCAAATGTCAGTTGTTGTCAAAGTATTGGAAGGTACACTGAATGTGGAAACTAATATAGAATTCAACTTTGTAGCTATGGTTCCAACGAACCAAGGCGATGATAGGAAATTGTCTTCATCAGCTCCACTTCTAGCCTCACATTTATCAGGTCCTAGGTGAAGTGAAGCAATTCTGAATACATAATATTTGTACGCCAAGAATCAATCATATTTCTGTTGCACAAAATAATATTCTCAGATATTCCAATATTTTGGGTTCCAAATTTCTCTATGCATGTGAAATAATTTTTTATACAGAAAAATTAGTACCAAGTTACTTATCCTGGGAAGAATTGTAACACATGGTGCCATAATATATGTTACTATCAAAGAATGATAGAATCAAGTGAAAACACCGATGCTGTAAACTTATGTTAGATCTTTGTTAGTGTTATCCTTTAGGATTCTTTTTTTCAAGCAAAAGAATAGTTCCGAGCATAAGTTGTGGTTAATGCAAAACAATATGACTATATTTCTCACAAATTCTAAGATACAGTAGCAGTTGGTCTGCACAGCTACAGTCATATTCTACTATTATGTTGCATGGCATTTTTTAAAGCAAAGAATTTGCAACAGAAACTACGTGCAATACGTAGACCTTTGCACATAAAGAATTTGCAACACCGTGGCAACATATAAATAGGTAGCTAGGCAGTACTCACTGATGAAGAGAGTTGCAAGCAGGCATGCTTGGGGAATTGCTCTTGCCAGGATGCTGTGCTCCAGTTTCGCAAAGGTGCTTCAAACGGCTCATGCCTACTGGTCTCAGAAGTCCTCTCATTGGTGTGATCTCAACCGGGCATGGCATTACTGATGACACAGATCACACATCCACCATGATTGGGGAAGAAAAGAGCTGTTTGTACCATTTGCAACCGGAGGGGCTGCCGCTGGCCATGTACTGTTTGCAATTGTCAGTACGATCATAAGATGGGGGAGAAATGAAAAGGAAGGTGATGAGGATGAGTTTGGTGAGCTACCTGGAAGGCCGACAATGTTTCACTTTTCAATCACTCAAGTAGCAACCAAAGGTTTCAGTAGTAAGATTGAGGAAGGAGGCTTCGGCTCAGTTTTTAAGGGGACTTAGATGATCAACTGGTTGCGGTAAAACGCTTGCATCGAGCTGCTCAAGGAGGAAAGGAATTCCTTGCTGAAATTCAGACAAGCGGCAGCATTCAACACATCAATCTGGTAAGGCTAATTGTTTTCTGCACTGAGAAATCACACAGGCTGTTAGTCTATGCGTACATGCCAAGAGGCCTGATCTTTAGATAGGTGGATGTACCATGGAGACAACAAAGCTGCTGTCGATTGGCAAACAAGAAGAAAGATTATAAGAAACGTAGCTAAGAGCCCATCTTATTATCTTCATGTTGACTGTAGGCAGAGAATTGCTCATCTTGATATCAAACCGCAAAACATTCTCTTAGATGACAACTTTGGTGCTAAAGTTGCTGACTTTGGGCTGCCCAAGCTGATAGACGGGCGAGAGTCGTGTGGTGACCAGGCATCATAATGAGAGGCACTCCTCGGCGATGCAAGGGGAGGAGAGAAAATACATACGAGCGTTTGTGCTGTTGAATGGGCCGGGCAGCTCTCTCGGCGGCAGAAGCAGATCATGGCTGCTTTGCCTTGGCTTCCTGTGCAGCTGTGTGGCTCCCTCCTCTGCCGAGGGAACTGGCCGTGGGAGAGCCAAAAATCTCGATGCCGCATTCCGCCGAACAGGTGGCCGGCGAGCCCACGGCACCGGGTTCGCAAGCTTGGGAGCTCCTCCGGCGAAATGAGGCCTCGAAAAGTTCCGGTAGTCGAAGCGCGCCGACGCAGTACAGGGGGCTGGCCGGCCGGTAGCTACGAGGGCCTGGCCAGCCGGCGGCCGGCGCAATCGTGGCCGCGCAGAGGCAGAGCAGGGCGTGTGTGGCACACGCGAGTTGCTACGGTTACGGCCAGTGTCCGCGCGCCCAACTTTCATCAGCAGTCCACAAAAGGCCATAGGCCCATCAACGAGTTTCGCTACAAGAGGCCTGGTGCTTAGCCCACAAGAAAGAGAGATGCAAACAGATGCGATTCCCAATAGCCGCAAGCTCTTACTCCCTCCGGTCTAAATTGACTGTCTTTTTTGTTTTCGTGTCAACTCGATTTATATAAAATATACATAATATTTACATCTCTAAATATATTTGTTAAAAAACTAGATTCAAAGATTTTTCTAATAATACTAATTATGTATTATAAATATTAATATTTTTTAAAATATAATTATCGATATTTGTTTTTCGGGAAGCGCAAATGACAAACATTTTGGAACGGAGAGAGCAGAGCTCACAGACCCGCCCCCCTGGAGAGAGCATCTGGGAACTGCACGTCTACTGCACGTGTTTGACTTCCACACCTTTTTAACTAAGGTAGCCATGATTAATTTTAGAGTCTGCTTGGATTGCATTGCATTTAAGGTTGCCACGTATAGCAATTTTATTTTATAACCATAATTTTTTTTCTTTAGCTCTTGCTTACTACTCCCTTCATCCTACAATATAACAGATCTAAATGATTTTAAGACAAAATAAGGAACTTCGCAAAAGACCACCTCACCCCTAATGACTCCATCCATCCTAAAATATGGGTGATTTTTAGACAAATAAGAAGCTTCGTAAAAGACCACCTCACCCCTCACTAGCTACTCCCTCCATCCTAAAAAAAATATGAATGATTTTTAGAAAAAAAAATAAGAAGCTTTATAAAAGACCACCTTGCTCCACACTACTTCCTTCGTCCTAAAATATAGGCAACTTTTAGATAAACTAAGAAGCTTGGCAAAAGATGATCTTGCCTCTCACTAATTAGGATGGAGAGAGTAATTAAGTAATCTTGCCTCTCACTAATTAGGATGAGAGAGTAATTAAGTTTTTACTTTCCTTGATTATCGGCTCATTTTCTAGATGATATATCATATTTAAAAGGAATTGCAGTATTTTCTACCGAAAAGAATAGAGAAAAAGGGTTGATCTTATGTCAACTTAGGCCTGTTTGGTCTATTAGTACTAAAAATTAGTAGCTAAAATTAATACAGTGAGTGTATTTTTGAAATTTAGCTGATAGAGGGTATATTTTTGTACTACCTACTAAAGTGTGTTAAAAAATAAAAATAAAAATCCAATAATGGGCAGCGTCAAAGAACTAGTCCACAAAGAGGTCACTGTACATGACTTTGGAGTCTTGGACTGATTCAAAGACTAAAAAAGGGTCACTGTACATGACTTGGAGTCTTGGGCTGATAGATATGTACAGAAAAGTTGAGCTGACTAGTTGACTTACAGAAAACTGGCCACTATTAGTACGCAGCTGAAAGCATGAGTACTCTGCACACGCTCGTCCTGATGCTCCTGCGCCACTCTATGTGCAGGCATGCATCTTCCTCCTTGGAGCAGGAAGTGGCTGGCGATCAAGCTGGAGCTCTCCGACCCCATGGGCTGGCTGACCTCGTGCAACAGCACAAGCTCCAATGTCTGCCAGTGGGCCGGCGTGACATGCAGCCGCCGGCATCCTGACAGAGTGGCCTTGCTGGATTTGTCATCCAGACAGCTCTTGGGCACCATCTCTCCGGCGATTGGCAACCTCACATTCCTTCAGAAGCTCAACCTTGAATCCAACATGCTGGTCGGCGAGGTGCCATGCACGCACCATCGGCCATCTACACCGCCTGCACTTCCTTTCTCTATTTAATAACTCCTTTGGTGAGATCCCGCCACAAATAAGCAACTGGAAGGTGAAATTCCTGATGAGTTTGGACTGCTATCGCAGCTTCACACCCTCTACATCCACTACAATAATTTAGTTGGGAGCATCCCACCATCACTTGGTAATCTTACCTTGCTTCAGCTTCTTGATGTCCTTGAGAACAGACTGGTAGGGAGCATACCTGTAAGCCTTTCCCATTTAGACCATCTCAAATTTTTTGAGGTGGGTAGAAATAATCTCTCCGGCACAATTCCACCACTTCTCTTCAGCAAGTCATCGCTTCAATATCTCAGAGTTGCATCGAATAAGTTACATGGAAGCTTGCTAGCTGATGCTGGTGCCAACTTGCCAAATCTCAGAATGCTCTTATTGACTAACAACCGGCTGTCTGGAACAATTGCTAGTTCACTTGGTAATGCCACCATGATCCAAATATTATCTCTTACAAGCAACAGATTCCAAGGGAGGGTGGCACCGTTTCAAGTCGCGATGGGTGGAAATATACTGCAAGCAGAAGATGAACAGGGTTGGGAGTTCTTCACGCTGTATACAACCTGCACCCGTCTTCAACTGATCGATCTAACCTTGAACAGGTTAGGAGGAATGCTTCCTACTTCCATCGCAAAATTTTCAACACAGATTCAATGGCTCAGCATCACAGCCAATGGCATATCTGGGGTGATCCCCTCAGGCTTAGGAAACCTTGTCAACCTTAGCAACCTAGACATGGGTGAAAACAACCTGCATGGTGTGATTCCTGAAGATATCACAAAACTTACAAAACTGCAAGTATTGTTGCTAGCAAATAATCAATTCTCATGAAATATACCCTCCTCCTTTGGCAACCTCACACAGCTGCAACTGTTTTCCTTGTCAAACAGTAGGCTTGATGGCCCCATTCCTAGAAGCCTTGGTAACTTGATAAACTTACCTAACCTGGATTTGTCGTCCAATCTACTCACAGGTTTTATCCCTACTGAGATCTTTGGCCTCCCGTTACTCACAGATTACATATTGCTATCTGATAATTACTTATCTGGGGTAATTCCTCCACAAGTTGGCAGCCTAAGAAATATTCAAACTCTCGATCTGTCCAAAAATAACTTTTCTGGAGAAATACCAGCTACAATCGGTGAATGTGCAAGTCTGGTGTACCTTGGATTGGCAGACAACTCCTTCACAGGTAGCATCCCCAATTCACTTGGTAATCTTAGAGGCCTCAGCACACTGAACCTCATAAGGAATGCCTTGTCGGGAACAATACCGCAAGAGTTGGGAAATATCACTGGTCTACAAGAATTATGTCTCGGCACATAATCATTTGTCTCGGAATGATTCCTAAAGTTCTTGAGAGCATAAGTAACTTGGTTGAACTAGACCTATCCTTTAATAACCTTGATGGTGAGGTTCCAACTCACGGGGTTTTTGCTAACATGACTGGATTCTAAATGGTTGGAAATGATGGGCTTTGTGGAGGCATTCGAGAGCTAGAATTGCCTCAATGTCAGGATACGCCACAAAAGAAGCGGCATCATGGACTGCTTAGGGTTGTGCTTCCCATTTCTGGCACTATTATATGCATATCTCTTCTATTGTTTGTGCTCGTTACGTTAAAGTGGAAAAAAAAAACATCTGAAAAGACAAAAACTGATAGCCTTATTGGGTTGGCTGACAAGTATCCAAGAGTTTCCTACCTTGAATTGTTTTAAGCCACTGATGGATTTGCACCCACCAATCTGGTAGGTGCAGGAAAATATGGTTCTGTATATAAAGGAAGGCTGTCTCTTCCAAAGCACTCGGAAATGCTTCTTTGTAGCTGTCAAAGTGTTCACTGTTCAGCAATCTGGTTCTTCAAGAAGTTTCTTGGCAGAATGTGAAGCTTTGAGACGGGTGAAACATCAAAATTTGATCAATATCATTACCTGCTGCTCTAGTGTTGACACTAGAGCCAATGATTTCCAGGCACTAGTATTCGAGTTCATGCCCAACTACAGCCTGGATAGGTGGCTGCATCAACAAATGGATGAGCAGCTGCACAAGTTAAATTTAATCCAACTCTTGAATATTGCAGTTGATGTTGCTGATGCAATAGATTATCTTCACAACAATAGTCAGCCATCAGTCATCCATTGTGATTTGAAGCCTAACAACATCCTCCTTGATTGTGACTGGACTGCTTATGTTGCCGACTTTGGACTTTCAAAACTGATTGGTGAATCCGTGAACATATCAAGATCATATACTGGAAGCTCCATAGGGATAAGAGGAACTGTTGGATACGTTGCTCCAGGTAATTACAATGTCCACTGTACTCAATTCTTAACAACTTAATCTATAGCTCGGTACACAAATCAGAACTGAGTATTTAATCATCAACATACTTGTTCTTGCGAGAATATGGAGGAGGTGGGCAAGTATCCATTGCGGGTGATGCTTACAGCTTTGGGATTACCCTTCGGAGATGTTCACAGGAAAGCACCTACTGATGATATGTTCGAGAGAAGGATTGAGCTTGCACTTGTTTGCTGGTATGGCCTTACCCGACAAGTTGATGGAAATTGTGGATACAGTGCTATTAGAGGTGCAACCATATGAAAACGCTGCAAAGTACAACAAAATACTGGGTTGCTTAGCTTCGGTTGTCCGAGTCGGCATCTCCTGCTCAAAGCAAACCCGTCAGAAAGAATGAGCATGAAAAATGCAGCCATTGAGCTGCATAGAATCAGAGATGTGGTAATGGAGCCTTCTGCATAGGGTCAACCTGATTACCTGGCATTCTCTTGTTCCTGTACTTCTCAGACCACAAATATACTAAGGGCAATAGAAATTTCCTTGTGGAAATGTAGTAGAGTCCCTCCACAAATGTAATGATAGTTTGAGGCAGCCATAAAGCAGCATGAATCTGTCAAGCAAAAGAGCCATCATCAGATTGCATGTATGAATTCGTGGGCTTGAATAAAGGGCGCAAATGAAAATAATCTTGTCTAATTACCGATAGACAACCATTTTTCTCTTGCTTTTTATAGAGCACATGGCAACAGGGGTGATAGCTGATGAGATACAAGCCTTCATTTAACAATTTCCAAATGATGTGTGGTCTGGTCAAATGGCTCGACATCAGATGGAATAAACATGTGCACCTATCTTTAAATATCTCAAAAAGTACATGTAACCTCATCCTTTTTCCATGTCCAAGTGTCTATGGCAGCTACTGAACGGTCCTCCCGTCAAACTCTGTTTGGATCGGACACCATGTTCCAACACCATTTTCTCTGGAGTCATCTCAGTTGCCGAAGTTTTGACATCAACCAGAAAGGGGAATAATGACAAATATAATTGGCATTTCCAGACAATTTCAACAGTAGCATGCTTAACAGTGGAAGACTCATGTTTGAATTTGAGTAGCACCTTTCTTCTCTGCTCTGAGTAAATATTCTCCCCGTTCCAGTACACATTTTGCTGCTGTCTTGTTGCTTTTTACTGACACACCATACTTCAGCAGTTCTGCATTGAATGCCTTAGTATCATTCTTGGATTCAAGGCTAGGTACAGTATGTCTTAAAAGTTGTCAGATCTTATCAGTTCGATGAATTATTTGCTTGGCAGCACATATTTAGTCCTTTCAAGGGGCAGAAAAATGTTCTTATTCGCATCTCCAGACCAAACAAAACCTTTGGGACTAAGAACAAATTTTAATGTCCCACTTCTCTTAATACGACACGTGCAGTGCACGTTTTCAAAAAAAAAAAGAACAAATTTTAATGGCAACTGATGTACCACTTGGTAATGTGACGTAATTTGTAAATTCCTTTCAGTATTGCAGACTGCAGAAGCACACACCAATTGACAATATTCTACTTGCCTTTGTCGTATACTTTTGTTTGGAGTTATGACTTATGATGGCAACTTCAAAACACTTAATTTGCTTCTAATAAATTGCTGATAAAAAACATTATTTGAGAGGTCAGAATAGAAACGATGCCTCCCTGGTCCCTGCTTCCCTATCTAACAGAAATTTCACAGACAATCAACTTGAACCGATGAAACCTGATTTTTTTTTTTTGAAGGAACGAAACCTGAAATTCATAGTGAGGGGGTTGGGTGGGAGAACCTGGTCGGGAATGAGAGGGCCGTCGTCCTCAGGCGATGGAACCGCCGAGGCTGGCGAGGAGGTCGTGGAACTGTGGGCCGGCGCAGGCAGGGAAACGGATCGGCTCCAGGTGGCGGCCTGCGGCGAGAGCGCCTCCGCCAGCGATTCAGCTGTGCGGGAGAAAGGCGGCGCGGAGGAGCGGGAGGGCCAGGGTCTCCTGTTCTCGTGGCTTGTGGTTATGCGGTGGAGGATGGCGCGTCCACCATGGCTGGCGCCGGAGGCAGGTAGACGCTCTTCGTCAGTTTCGTCAGTCTACCGATTTCTTCAGTTTCGTCAGTCTTCTTCCGTGTCTTTCCAGCCATTTTCAATCTACTAGTTTCATATAAAAAAATGTCCTATAAAAATTGTTTGGATTGCTTTAAAAAATTATTCTGCGTGTTTGAAACAAAACTATTCCACGCTCAACAGAAAAATATCCAAAAATGTGGAGAAACTTTTTTTTTTGCTTCAAGAAAATGAAAATGTTCTAGATCCATAAAAAGGCTCAAACACCAAACTATGTTAAAAAGAATATTCAAAATAGGAGCCATGAAGAAACAAAGGGTAAAATAAATTTGGATGAATAATTAAAGAAAAATATTCTAAATAAAAAGTTTGAATTTTATGAGAAAATTTGCTTTAAAGTAGAAGGTAAATGTTTTAGCATAACGAGGAAATCATTTTAGCTTACTGTAGTTAGAGGAGAAAGTCGTGCCAACCGGGTTACCGGGCCTAAACCTTGCTCTAAAGTCTCTCCATAGCTATCTCAAAATCCTAAAATTTTGTTATGTCCAGAGTGTAACGCGTCGGCTTCTTCTCTTGATTCAAGGCACCACGTACCATAAATATTATGTGAACCTTTTTTAAGGAAATGAAAACAACTGACAAATATTACACCCTTTTGTAGATAATTTTTAGTAGAAGATTCAATGCCACAACTTTTATGAAAAGTTTACTTTTAAAATATGCAAAAAAAACTTGAACCAAAATTAATAAAGTGTTGAGGTGATTGGTAATATAAATTTAAAAAATAATGAAAGCATGAAAAGTTGAATTACAAAAAAAAACTAAGGAAAAGTTGACCCAGAAAATGAAAAATTCCGTAGTCAACAAAAAAATGCTGAAGCAACATTTCTTGTCAAAACAGTTGAATAATAAACCTGTTGAAATATATTGCTTTTTTTAGAAGTAAATATATTGCTTTCTTATAAAAAACAGAACAAACAAGAAACGGGCTGAAAGAAAGTAACCAAAGAAAAAGAAAAGAGCTGGTATAGTGGAAAGTAACCAAAGAAAAAGGAAAGAGCTGGTATAGTGCGCTTCATATAGTTGGATCAACAAATACTATTGGTTCTGGGCCTTAGAATACCTGGTTTTGGCCCAATCTACTTAGAGCCTCCCGTTCTCACTCTTAGTGTTGTTCTTCAAACCATTGGCCTTCATTTGCCGCTACCGGCCACCGTTGCTGTGTGCGAGGCCAACGGCGTTGAGGTCAAGATCCTCGGTGGCAAATGGCGAGGTTGAGAACTGAGATGAGGTCGCTTCTCGCGCCTCCACGCATCCGCATGTAGCACCCAAAGTCCTGATCCCTGAATCCCAAGCCTTGGTGTCGTTTTTGCTCCGAATTATTCGTATTCTGAATTCCCAAAATGTTGCGCCTCCCTTGGTGGCTTGGTCCGGCCTATCCCAAGTCCAGTTGTCGCAGCGGCGGCTCTAGTGAGCACGTGCCGCTCGCTACACAGCACGGTGGTTGGAGCTGTTAGATATGTGTCGAATATTATGTACGAGTTTGGTTACGCTAGAACTCTGAGTTGTATTAGGCAGTATAGGGTAGAGTTGTAGTCGGACTCTGTAACCCGGCCTCCTCATAAATATGAGAGTGGGGCTGCTGTTGTAACCATGATGACATAGCGACAGGTTCACGGGAGGGCGGCGGCTCGTCGCCGGGATCTTGGAGAGCGGCCGGTGTTGCTGGATTGGGGAGGAGCGCTCATAATCGTGCCCTGGGGAATAGGCTCTGCCGAACCTCGTTAACAAATATCGTGCCTCTGGTGTCGTCTGTGATCTTGTATATTTGTCTCGGTAGATTCAATTGACGCTTCCGCGCTTGGAGATTAGCGGACAGCTCATCGCTGTGGGGCTAATTTCGTAACAAGTGGTATCAGCTCTCTGGTTGGATTGGATCTTGAGGCTATGCAGAAGATCACCTAGAGGTTCGAGGGTTATGCATCTACAAGGCGTCGTGCAACGTATGAAGGATACGGCGCAAGGTGGAGCATGGTTGTGGCCGGAGTACGTGTTTAGATGCCGCAACGGGTCGACGGCAGCGTCGACGATGTCTTGGGTATCTAGCTGGATACGTCATCATCGATGGTGAGAGGAAGCTGTTGTGCGAGGAATCAACTGTGACCTATCATCGGATCATCGCGGGTTTCTGAAGTCTTTGACACATGGCCGGTGTGGTGTGGTGTTCGACGGGCAGCGTGGATACACGCTGTGATCAACGTGGACATTATTGGAGGCATCGATATGGTATATGTTGTCTAGAAGATTAGAGGGGCGATGGATGAAGGCTTGTGTAAGTTGATGGCTGGTGCATGGAATCGAGTACCGTGCTGACTCGTGGTGCAAGTCGGACACAAGTTGGTGACAGATTGGTTTGGTGCACGGAAGGCTTCAGGAGTCCTGGTTGTGTCGTGCATGTGAAGCGTGCCAATGTGTGGTATATGGGCCGGGCGAAGCAAGGTTTCGTACGTGCGTTCCATGGAAATACCAAGCTTGGTGGGACTCGATTGCATGCAAGGACTCCTGGGATCACACGGACACGTGGTGTATGCGTCGTGTTCATGCAGGTCATTGAGGATAGCTTGTTCGTGTTGGTTCAGGATTGGTCAGCAGTTTGGATACATGGCCTGGAGTTGGCGTGAGTTAAAAAAATGGAAAGAAGACGTGTGGAGTTTCTGGTGGGGCAAAAGAAAGAAATTTCTTTTCATCTGGACGTTGCGTCGTTTCCGGTTTTTTCCTTTTGGCGTACTCAAGTCATGCGGAAATAGCTGTGAAATCCAGAACGTTACGGATAATATGCATATGGCAGTGCGTGGAGCAGTTTGGCACTAGTGTTCAGCGAACTCAGATAGCGGATTGCTGCAGAGTGATTCGGCGATGATTTGGCGATGGAAGATTCGGTTGATGAACCTGGGAAGACATATGTGGTGATCGGCAGGTGTCCAGCAGATAGTCAAAGATCTTGTCAGCCTTGGTGATATCAAAATCGAACTTTTCTTGTGTCCTGTCCCAAGGATGATCAATGACACATTCCTTCTTGAGGTTCCACTCAATGGCATCAACATCTTCACCCTCCTGATCTAAATCATACATCAGGTCTTTGTAAGAACCAGCCACATTTGTTGCTTTCTAAAATCGCCCCTGCTGGCGTGGTGGTTGTATATATTCAGAAACTGCAGACACCCTGTGTGCAAGCTCTCCAAGATTGTTGAATTGTGAACCAATGAGCTTCTCCTTCAAGTATGGTTGCATTCCCTTAATCGCCAATTTCACCAACTGGTGGTCAAACAGGTCTACAGCGAAGCACAAGTTCTTCATCTGCCTAAATCTCTGAAGGTAATCAAGGCCTGATTCATTGACCTTCATCTTGACTCTGGCCAAATCATCAATGTCCTTTTCTGCCGTCCCATTATCGAAGTATGCATGGAACTTGCCCTCCAGGTCATCCCAAGCATTGATAGAATTGCGGGGCAGAGATGAATACCACGTGAAGGCAGGTCCTGACAGTGACAGGGCAAAAAATCTAACCCTGTGCACCTTCTCAGTTGAAGCATCGCCTAACTGAGCCAGATATCTGTTGATATGCTCCATCGTGCTAGTGTTATCTTCTCCAGTGAATTTGGAAAATTCTGGAATCCTATAATTGCGCAGCAGCTCCATACGATTGAACCACTCAGGATATGGCATGCTGTATGATCTAGAGTGGCTCCTCTTCATGCCGAATTCTTTCTCCATCACTTCGGCAAGCTTCTTGACTAGGTGATCGCCAGGATCGGCAGATCCTCTGAGGTTCGGGCAGGGAGTCATACCCCAATGGTTGTAGCTTGACACATTGGCAAAGCCTGCTGGTGGCTCACCATCTCCTTCTTGGTCACCTCCTCCCATGGCCCGGTTGACATGAAAATCAACACTTCTTCTGATTCTATCAACTGTAGGAACTATTTTTTGAGCCGAAGGTGGTACGTCTGATGTTGTACCAAAGTTGGGCGGTGGACCACCCTTCGGCTGATGTGCATTAGGAACTGCACTGCCATTTGCTCCTCCATTGGCACTTGATCCCATGTTAGCCTTGGTAGAATCTTGTGTACCATCACCAGTAGCTGAATCTTTTAGGTTGAAGTTGGTAGGCCCAAACAGGTCAGTGGGCAAACTGACCAATGCTTCCTTCATGATACTTCTGAATGTGTTCAGAAAATATGCTTGGTGACTTGAGATGGCTTCATGTATGATCTTGTTCAACTCCGCCAATAAGAGCTGCTTGTCTGCATCATCTCCTGCAACAGTCTCTCCTGCCATCAAGACTTTGGGCATTTGTTGCTTCAGGATGACTTTGCCACCACGAACTCTTCCAAAGCACAACAAGCACTTCTATGCCAATTGTTCAGTGGCTGTCTTGATTGTTTCTCTTTGTTCCTCATCAAGCTCATCCAGTTTGACGTTCAGGATGTTGTCAACGTCGAACTCAGCTAAATTTGGAGCCATTGTTGACGATTGTGGTCCCACTGGGCGTGCCAAAAAGAGTGTCGGTGATAAAATTCACCACCGATGTGTACTCTCGCAAACCAGACAGACCAAGGCGTGCGTCTCCTCAGTCCCCGCGGTTATCTCCAGCAGTCGATTCGGCCGATGCCAAGGCGTGCCAGTCAATTTGACCCTGCAATTGACAAGGAGGAAAAGAATAGTCAAATTATGGAACCTGCCGGCTTGATTCCAGACAGTTTCAAGTGTATGGCTAAATAGCCAATTTGATTAGGACAGTGACTAAAGAGTCAAGATCCATCATGCATGTAAATAATGACTTGGTAGATAATCATGCATTAAATAAAGCAAATAATCATGTCATGAGCGGATGAACGATTACGGAATAGAATCTAGGCATGATATATGCTAAAAGAGTAAAAAATGTACTGAATCAGCTATTTAAATATGCAAAGGAAGCACAAAGCCATTAGCCGATTCAGTCTATTCAATACGATTATGAAAAATCCTACATGTGTGTATTAGCGTGAATAAATCCAATGAATCTACTAAACCCGTGAATTTGAAACCCGTTGACTAAGTAATCATTGGGCCAAGTCTCGTCCAAGCAAGCTTAATAAACCAACTAGATCTAGACAGACTGATGCAAACAATGATATGGGTGGAGCTCTGGAGAATCGGCTAAATTAACCGATCTCAACGTGAGAACGAACTAGGTGCATAACTTAGTCTACAACTAAATTACAAAGCTACCTATGCCCTAGAACGCGCACACGTTACAAACAAAGATTGATAAGACCTGGCTAATATAAGCATGAGATCGATCATCAACATTATAGATCTAAACAAAGAAAGCATTGATGACAATCGGATCTAAAAAGATGTAAGCCAAGTCTACCAATCTTGATCGGGCAAAGATGTTATTTACAATAAAATAAACAAATAGATCTAACAATATCGGTAACTTGATGAATCTACTAGGATGCCAAACCAAGTAGAGCCGATAACTAGCAAAGATAACTTAATGAATCTACTAGATTGCCACATCTAGCAGAGCCGATAACTAGCAATGATAACTTAATAAATTTGCTAGATTGCCAAATCTAGCGAGCCGGTAACTAGCCTATGCTAACTCATACGACAGGAGGTCAAACCGGCCCTGTTAAGCGTCAACATAAATTGTTGGCACGCGTGATACTAAGTACGAGGTCGAACCGGCCAAACCTAGCATAAACACGAAACTCCTCAACCATTGCCAATGCATCGAAAGGAGGTTGAACCGGCCCAATCTAGCATGAACAATAGTCACCTTTGCAGATGCATCAAAACGAGGTCGAACCGGCCCGATCTAGCACAAGCAAAAGCTTCATAACGATACTTACAGAGCAAGCGAGAGGTCGAACCAGCCAAGCCTAATGCAAATACGCCGAGATCCTAAGAAACTAAGGGTTCGATGGCACTGGGGCCGAAAGGTTGTGTTGTATTGAATGTTGATTGTCCTTTACAATGTGCCGGGGCTTACATATTTATACCCTGGGCTTGACCAAGTCCTATTCTAATATGACTTGCAAATAAGGAAAATAACCTAAAATAGATTTATCTAGATAACTTGGGCCCGACTATTCCATGCTGCAGAGTCCCGTGCCGTTGATGCAAATCCATGTAACCGAATTTGGAACCGATGTAGTTCACACATTTCCACAAAATAGCCGATTCCCGTTTTACCGATCCATTCTGATTTAGCTGATTCCCCAAAATCAGACCACCTTAGTACAAGGTGACTCTGGCAGTCCTTCATTCTGTCAAAACTTGCTTGCGCCTCTGCCAGTCCAAATTTCAGTGCAAACAGCTAGAGTAGTAAGAGTTAGTGTAAGACCGGTGCTTAGGCTAAAACTCACCTTTGGTTGCCACTGGCTCGCACGGATAGTAGGGGCACATTGACAAGAAGTGACAGGTCTTGTCTGGCAATAGGATTTCTCCTCACGTTCGAGCTAGTTCTTAAAAGGTAAGGCGTCGATAAGCCAAATATTTGCTTAAGCAGGGGTTCTGTCTCCTGCTTTCTCGTATATCCCTGGCAACCAAGTAGTAAGGTAGCAATCCTAGTTTGTTCCCACTGTTTGATTAGATTAGAACATGGAAGTAGAATTAGAACCATAGGAGTCCTTTACTCACTCATTGTCCTCCCACTTAGCTAAGCCACACTAGTTATCTTTAGTTACCTCCTTAATTATCTTTGAATCATCACCTTCCTTCTACCCTTTGTTTATCCCCTCTACACTATTTGCCACTAGATTGAGATAAGGATCTCTTTCCTATTAATATTTCTAGCTATTGCTTTCCCTTGGGATAAATATAAATAACGATACCTTGGAATACTCCCGGGTGAAGTGCTACAGCGGTATATTCTGTGCGCTTGCGGAATTATGCAATAGACATCTGAAATACCCACACAGGGCAATTCTGGCGCCACTGCCAGTCTTTGGTGGCGACATTAAGAATTGCCAATAAGCATTTCTGGTGCTGTTGTCGGGGAAAGCATAGCCTAGAAATTTTAATAAGATCAAATCCAAAAATCTATCATCAATTTAGTATCAATTAGTTGTACCCCTTGCCTTTGTTTCTCTGTATTGTGAAGCAAGGAAGTGCATGAGTGAGTTCCAATTCAAGGCAACCACGTTAGAAAATCCTGAGACATCCCAGAGGAGCCCTAGATGCTGTCTAGTATCCCATCGGAGATCTAGCTCACACTTGAATTCACTCAAGGAAGGAGGCTCAGCACCAATGCTCAAACAGTCAATGGCTACCTCAATCTCCAACTTCTCATCTCCCTCAGTCACTCATATAACCATAGGACCAAGAGTGGAGATAGAAGAAGTTGACTTTGAGATTAAGCCATCGCTAATCTCCATGGTGCAAGCCAGTACATTCTGTGGGAAGCCACATGAGGATGCAAATGCGCATCTCTAGCACTTTCTGGAGGTGTGTCGCACCATTGCCATCAAAGGAGTCATAGCTAATGCCATTCATCTTCACTTATTCCCATTCTCGCAGCTTGGGAAAGTGAAGCAATGGTTTTACACTCAGCCCGATGATGTCAATACCTGGAGAAGGTGTGCCAATGCATTCCTCAAGAAATTCTTCCCGATGGGCAAGGCATCTGCTCTGAGGGCCAAGATTTCAAGCTTCCAACAATGAGCAGATGAGACTATTCCTGAAGGATGAGAACGTCTCTAGGAGTACATTCGAGAGTGTCCACATCATGGAATTAAGGAATGGCTCCTGATTCAAGGTTTCTATCATGGGCTAACTCCAGTAGCTCGTAGCCACCTTGATGCCACTGCAAGAGGAGCGTTCATCTCCCTCAATGTCACGCAAGCCAAGAATCTCATTGAGAACATAGTGATGAATCAAGGATGGAGTGAGGAACATCCTCAACCCAAGAAGAGAGGCATGAACACCATTGAAGAGGTAAATGCCATCGCTCAAAGGTTGGAGCTCTTGATGAAGAAATTGGATGAACGAGCCAAATTCAAGAAAGATCAAGAGGCCATCCAACAACATGCCTCTGCATGTGCAATTGAAACAAATCAATGGTGCAAGGTGCAAAATGCAAGCCACGAAGTCATCTACGCCAACAACAATGGGAGACCTCAGCAAGGAGGAATGACTTCACGCTTCAAAGGCCTAGGTAACACTAGCAAACCCAATTGGCTTTCGCTAAAAGATCTTGTCATAAATCAAGCTAAAATCAATGAAAGCATGAATAAAAGATTGCTAGCCAATGACAAGACTCTTGAATCATTAACTGCTAAGATGGATTCCCTTGTTTCTTCTATTAAGGATCAATTGAACTTTAATAAAGTATTAGAGTCTCAAATAGCACAAATTGCTGCCACTGTTCCATCTTCTGTAAATTCTTGCAATACCTTAAATGCGTGGTCATGAGAGGGGGTAAGACCACTCGTGATCCGCCATATCCTAACACGACAAGGAAGATCGCAATAAGAGACAAGGAAGATGAGGAAGAAAAAGAAGAAAAAGAGGAACCACCATCCAAGGAAGAAAACACCAAGCTCCATGTAAAGACAGCTCCACACGAGTTCTATGACACCAACATATTGCTGCCTTTCCCAAGAACGAGGAAACAAACAACCGTTGAACAATTCGTAAAATTCGTTGAGGGAATTCGTCAATTATATGTCAATATTCCACTACTTGATGCAATGCAGGTTCCAACCTATGCCAAGTACCTGAGAGACATCCTCAACAATAAGCACCCGCTACCCACCATAGAGGTAATTAAACTAACTGAAGAATGCAGCACGGCAATACTAAACCAACTGCCGAAAAAGAAGAAGGATCCTGGGTGTCCCACCATTGACTGCTCCATTGGGACACAGCACTTTGAGCATGCATTGTGCGACTTGGGAGCAAGCGTCAGTGTCATGCCAAAGGTAGTTTTTGATAAACTAAATCACGCTATTTTGTCCCCTACATCAATATATTTGCAGCTAGCGGATCAGTCAATTCACCATCCAGCGAGGGTAGCTGAAAACATCCCCGTTAAGATACACGAATTCTTTCATGGTACTTGATATGGAAGTAGACAAGAAGATTCCACTCATCCTCAGGAGACCATTCCTCAGCACCGCCAATGCACATATTGATGTTGGAGCCGGAGAAATTCAATTCACCATCAATGAGACCCAAGAAAAATTCAACTTTAAACCCAAGGTCACGTAGTGCTCACTGATCATGGCGATAAATTTGGCAGCTGTTACTCTTATAACCAAAACAAAGAAGAAGACCAATCCAAGGCCACGAGCAAAGAGCAAGCAAATATGGAAGAGGAAGGTGATACAACCGGCGACACCCCCAAAAAAAATTCCTACACCAGCCCAAGAGGGAGATCCTATTGCAAGGACCTGAGGGAATAACTCTTCCATCAAGGTAAGTACACTAACACTTAATTAAAGTTTATTTCATTTATTTGCTTCATTTATCTTAGCATTTATTTCCAACTCCTTTTTCTCTGTTGACCTTAATTAAGCATAAAACTAAAATAATCAAATAATTAACCTCCTGAGCAAAGTCGACACCAGGTGGAGCCCATGGGTGGGTCGGCCGACCCCTCCCTAGTGTCTCTCACCTGCCATATTTTGCCGACTGCAATGCTAGCCATTCCATGATATGCTCCACCCACGACAACACCTAAAAGATAGCATGTCAGTCTACATAACTCCACTTGATCATCTAAATGAACCTAGCCAGGCAACCTTGCAAATTTTCAGTCACTTTTTGTGCATACACATGTTCTAGTTCTATGGTACTCTATCCAGAACCTCATGGGAGGTAATGGGGGGTCGGCCGACCCCATGGTAGGCCCCACCTCCTCTCATCTTCTGGCATGAGCTGTTCTATAGAGTGCTACAAGAAAACAAAGACATATAGCTGTCGACTTGCACTCTAGGAGCTAGAAATTCTCTCTCTCTCATCTCTTGCTTTAACAAAATATGATGAGAGGTGTGCACATGCACAATCACCCATGAGTGGACTTAGGAAGTAGGGTAAATCCTTCATGACAAAGTCCATCTCCTCTTCCTAATTCCATTCATGCAACTCTTAATCAAAATCACCTCTTGCTAATTATGGAAAGATTCTCACTTAAACCCTTAAACAAACCACCCTTTGAGGAATCCTTCACGTGAAGCATCCCATGAGCAAACATCCACCAGCCATGGTCATGTTGTGCTCCCTCCTTTTGTTCTTTACTCCATTCACCGCTCACTCCAAGGAAGGACTCCATGAGCAAGCATCCAAAGGACAGAATGGAGATGCTCCACCAGACATGAATTGATCCCTATTGACCCACAACTTTGGCACATAGCAAGTGGAAGGAATGCAGGGGTCGGCCGACCCCTGCTGTGTGCACCCAGCACCTCCATTTCTTCCCTCCTTTTATTCGCATGCTCATGATCACTTTGCTTCACCCAAATCACCAGCAAAGATCATGACACTCTAAACTCTCTCTCTCTCTCTATCAACCTCTAGCAAAGTTCTTCTCTTCCCAAAAAGAAACCCCAAAAAAATATTTCTGCATTTCATCCTTGTTCTTCACTCAAGTGTTGATCTCCCGAAGAAGTCAAGAGAGGTAATCATCCAGTAAGAAGGTTCATCACTTAACACTAACCTCTTTTGTCCAAGTGGTGTTCGCCTTTCTTCCCTAGTAAGCATGAAGAACCCATTCAAAACCGCAACAAGTAAGGTGTGCACAGCTCTCAGTAGAAGCTCATTAAGGCCTTCACACCATTCCATCAGCTCTGGAGGTGAACAATCCATTCATGACATAGAAGATCAAGCGTACAAGGAGGACATGCAAGAACACGAACAAGAACCCAATGAAGAAGCACAGCCCCTGAGGACACAAGACCCAGAAACTGGCATAGGTTAATTGCTCAAGAAATGGTCACCCTCAACGAAATCTGCGACCACAATTTCAAACACACCAAGGTACTTGATCCTAGACTCCTCCATAGCACGGGTATGGATGAGGAGTTCTTTGAAGTTTTTGGTGCAATAGGATGGGGTGAATTTTGGGACTTCTCTGAATATCTATGCAGGAAGCTTCTTACCTTAGAATTCATGAGCACCATAAAGGCAACTAAAACTTCCATCTATTTTTGCTTATGAGGTCATGAATTTAATCTTGATTGGGAACAATTTTCAACATGTCTTGGCTTTATTAATTGCACCACAAATATTGAGTATGCCACTAGGAATCTTAATAAGCACGGATTTTGGTATGAGATAACCAGGGAGAATATAGTTGGGAAAGGACAACCACGCACTAGTCACCTTTGTCATCCCACTCTATGATTCTTGCACAAGTGGATGGGTATCACTTTATTCCCTAGAGATGACATACGAATTGTTAGGGAGATTCATAGTAGGATACTATATGCCATAGTTCATAAAATTCATATAGCACCCGTGAAAGCCATGGTACAACACTGGGTTTCTACACCATCAAGGATGGGATCTTTTGATTTCACCTCTATAATTACAAGTTTTGTAGCCATGTCAACATACTTGATGGTTTCACTCAGTATATAACCACTCCTAAATTGTCTTGAAGAAAAATTATTTCATCCAAGCACTCATTATTGCAGGTGGCCCTAATGACACAATTGAATTTAAATTCCATAACTCACAAGCAAGACTCACTTTGCCATGCCTAGAACTAAAATTGTATGGGGGCCACCCATTAATGCCTGACATTCCTGGAGTTGGAAGGCGTAGGAGTTTTGCAGGTCCATTCACGCGCGGAAAGGCACAGGCTGCACAGCGTCATGCTTCCGATGACGACAACGACTATGGGGCACCTCAAATGCAATGCACACCTCCCATTCTGGAGGAAGATGCAGGTCTGGGGCACATAGTGCCCGGTTCTCTTTTTCTTCTTCGCAGGAGGCACGGACCCGTAGCGATCATCATGACATGGAGTTGCTAAACAACCAATTTAGTACACTGCACACTAGCCATGAAGCTATTCACAACATCACAGCTCAGACCCAGATTTTCAGGAAAATAGTGGTAGAAATTGGGCCAATCTCTATGCACACCACAACTTGCCAGTACCACCATATATTCCCAGTATCCACCACAGCAGCCACAGCCATACCCACCTCCGTAGTATCGTCCACAGTATCCTCCATAGTATCCACCTCATTATCCACCATACCCCTATCCACCTCAGTGAGGAGTCATGACAAAGGACAAGCTTGGGGGAGATTCTCTCCCCCACTAAGGTAAATATTCTTACTTTTCATCATGCAAATTTAATTAATATCAAGATTAGTTCCTTTAAAATCAAAAATTATAAAAATGCCAAAAATATTTCCCATGTTTATTCTTGTTTTCTCATGTTATTTATGTCATGCATGTTTATCTTTCTCTTGGAAATGATGAATAGTTGCTCGTTAATATTTCTTTAGTGCCTAGTATACAACTTGATATTTCCCTAAGTATGGATCACTTGGCTCATGTAAAACCACCATGAACTTGAATACTTCTGTGGGTTGCAAGTGCTAGAACTAAGTCTAAGTTGTTGTGAGATATGAAATAGTGAGACAAGAGCTGGTATAATTTTATTCTAAGCATGTATGATTACCGGAGATTTACTCTTAAAAATGATCAAAACCTTAATTGTTCCTCAATGGTGATGAAATTGCTACCACAGCCATACATGCTACATGATTGAAAACCTTCCACATCAGTTACTTGCTTTGTGTTGAGTTTTGTCAAGTCTTGTTGATCCTTGTTAAGAGATTTTTCATACTCCTAAGATCAAGGTCACACGCACGCCACATATATTCTTGCTTCTTCTACACCGGAAGTATGCACAAACATGTCATCCATTTGCCATCAAAATAAATTGCTCTATGTTCTAAATTTGTAGTATCTCTCTCTCCAATATGATTTATTAGATGAGACACAAAAAGGGCTAGGCAAAATAAATATATAATATACAAGGACACATGAAAAGTCCTTAGTTCTAAAAAAATGCTAGCCATGTCTCAGTAAGAAATAGAGAGAGATCTTATCAAATAAAGGAGCATTCCAGTCCACCATAATACCACACACTTGCACATCTTGATCTGCGGGTATGACACTTCTCTTCTCGGGTCCAATCCTTGACTTAACAATATGTGCAAGGTAAGTATGCTATCCCTTGTCATCCCTACCTTGAGCTCCACATAAGCCTTTTTAGAAATAGGATGGACTAGGAAAAAGCAATCTTACCTTATGCCTTGGTAAGGAATCATACCCCATTTGAGCGACATGAGAGTACCGTATGAGGAGCATTAAGTTTTCTTTTGAAAAATATTGCAAAACCTCCGGTATGAAACTTGCAAATAATGGAAAAGTAGTGCTCAAGTTTAGCTGTTCTGTCTCTCAACCACCTAAGACAAAGGAAAGGCCATAAGCCCCATGAAGGACTAAGGTAACATGGGTGATTTTTTCATAGCTAAATTTTCCATGCCTAAGTGAAATATTTTGTTGCATACATGGTACTCTTGAAATGGGAACATTGTAGCAACTCCTGATCCACAGAGACTAAGTTTAATTATTTGCTCAGGATGAGCAAAGGTTAAGCTTGGGGGATCTTGTTGACGGTGGATATGCTATAAAAATCCACATCAAAACGCCGTCGGCAATCTTGGAAATAGAGGAAGAATAACATGACATAGACATATTTTTATCAATAATTGGTTCCACTTGTACTCGAGTATTTGGATGCGGGAATAGTCAATTCGAAGAAAATGAGCACCTGGACCCACAAAGGTGGGGTCGGCCGACCTCACCATGGGGAGGTCCAGGGCTCGGTGATGTGGCACGATCCATGGGAAGCTTCACAGAGTCATTTTCCACCCTCAAATCCCAACTGTGTTTTCATTCAAGGGTGAAAGATGAGGGTACATGGATTCATGGGCCCACATGACAGAACCAAGGTGAACCAACATGTGACACTTGCTCCATGACATGTGGGGACACCAGAAGATGGAAGCTGATGGGTCAACCCTGCCATAGGGGGGTCGGCCGCCCCCGTTGGTGGAACCCGAAGTACAGGTTTACTCCAACGACTTCAGCATCCTTCTAGAAGGCTTGACCTGGGCCCACATGTCATTGAGGGGGTCAGCCGACCCCCTCCCTGTGGGAAACCAAGTCGGTTGGCACTCCACTGACTCCCTGCATGCTTCCCATGTGATGATTCATCCCAGACGTCCATCCAAGTCGGTTCCAATGATGGTTTATCCAAGGGTGGAGAGATGGGAGCACACGGATCACTGACGTGGCTGTGGAGTAGCCCCTACTCCACCTTCCCCTTTAAATATGAGACTGCATCCACACTCTCAAAACATGATTCATTTAGATAATTCACTCATACAAGTGATTAGTCTTCTAGTGTAGAGTAGTCTAGTGTAGGAGTTAGAGTTGAGTCGAGTGAAGCTCGGGGTCTCCGGAGTCGTCTTCTGGAGAGTCTTGTATTTCTCTTGTATCTTTCTCTTGTAAGACTTTTATTTAATAGATTATTCTTCTTTTACTTTTTTGAGTATTTACTTTGTGCAATATTATTCTTGCAATAGTATTGTAGTGCTCTAGTTAGTCTTATAGTAGTTACACACTAGATTGTGATCCTGTTGTTTACCATCGCCCATAACAAGGTGCTCTAGTTAGATCGTATATTCAGCTAGAGTAGTAAGAGTTAGTGTAAGCGCGGTGCTTAGGCTAAAACTCACCTTTGGTTGCCGCTGGCTCACACAGACAGTAGGGGCACAAGGATGAGAAGTGATAGGTCTTGTCTGGCATTAGGATTTCTCCTCACGTTTGAGCTAGTTCTTAAAAGGTAAGGCGTCCATAAGCCAAATATTCGCTTAAGCATATTCGCTTAAGCAGGGGTTCTATCTCCTCCTTTCTCATATATCCCAAGCAACCAAGTAGTAAGGTAGCAATCCTAGTTTGTTCCCACTATTTGATTAGATTAGTACACGGAAGTAGAATTAGAACCATAGAAGTCCTTTACCCACTTGTTGTCCTCCCACCTAGCTACGCCACACTAGTTAATTTAGTTACCTCATTAATTATCTTAGAATCATCACCTTCCTTCTACCCTTCGTTTATCCCCCTCTACACTAGTTGCCACTAGATTGAGATAAGGATCTCTTTCCTATTAATATTTCTAGCTATCACTTTTCGTTGGGATAAATATAAATAACGATACCTTGGAATACTCCTGGGTGAAGTGCTACAGGGGTATATTCTATGCGCTTGCGGAATTATCCAATAGACATCTGAAATACCCACATAGGGCACTTCTGGCACCACTGCCAATCTTTGGTGGTGACGTTAAGAATTGCCAACAGTAATCTTTCTTGATCCTGGTATGCACATAAATGAAGAACCAAACATGTTTAAGTTGCATCTCACTTGATCCAACCCGATTAACTCAACATGTTAAGTTCTTTAAGCTTATTGCTAGCATCACTTTCTTGATCTCACTATCTTAACCAAATGAGCTAAAATATTACATATTCAACCATTGGAAGATGATAGTCTAACTCATACAAAGAATGATGCATATAGATAGACAATCCTTCCATGAGTTAAGCAATATGTTCTACCAAAAGTTTAAAATGCAACACTAATGCTCATTTTCTAATTTTATCACCCATGGCATCACTTTTCACTATGCCTAAGGTTAGAGAAGATTGAACAAAACTTTTGGTTCTGTTGGTGTTTTTCCACCAACAGAGCCCATGAACTTGATCTCTACCTTGTCTTTATGAGCAGGACACACTTTGATCAAAACATGGATGAGTTTGTCAAATTCTATAAAGTGAAGTTCCTGACTCTACAAGAACACGCACACTGAGCAAGATGCTGCCAGCTTCCACAATTAATGCTTCACTTCAAGCTGCTAGGCAAGCAAAGAACATGGGTGACACCATATCAAGAAGTGCAGTTGTCAAGGTCTCCACCTTTGGGATCAGACGATGCACCTAAGGAATGGACATGGTGAGAAGTCCTGTTCGAGAGGACTTAAAACATTGAACCCTCGCCGGGAGGTAAAATCGGTAGTTATCCATATTTATCTTTTTTGCATAATCATTTTTTCCTTAGCATATTTACTTTTTGCATTAACATTGCATTAGAAAAAGAAAATAAAAATATTGCATCATAAATCCTAAAGTCCCATGTGGATAATTTTGTGGTGTGTAAGAACCTATAGGAATATTAACCGTGGTGGCATAAAAATAAAATTAAATATGCATGCATTCATCTTGTTGTATTTTCATTTACATCATAGAAAATATAAAAATACAAAAATATTGACAAAGAAATCCCACTGAAACTCTGCCTAGAAGAAAAGCTTTGGACAACTGAGCCTTAAGTGGCCAAATCACTAATGCTTAATCAGTTCCACAAGTTTTGTTGTCCATTTGAGTTTCATAGGATTGAAAGGACCAAAAAGGGCTGACAAGCAAGTGGATGTTCTATCCATTGTTGGAGCACTGTCTCATCGCTTATCAACATCAATCAATGCTCCCGTAGAGGAAGTACATTTCCACCGTCGATCTGCTACATTGCAAGATCGAACGACTACGTCAACATTCAGCTTGGGGAAGGCACCCCAATGTATCCAGGTAAGTATCCTTATCCTCTTAAGTTTTCTTTTCATAAATTAATCCAAAAAATAAAAAAAATGTGAGTACATGAAGGTTCACACTTATATAATTTAAAAGAAAAAAATAGTGAGCACATGAAGGTTCACACCTATATAATTAAAGTCAGGAGACATTCTTTTTAATATTTATGGATTTTATTGTGTCTACTTTATCTAGTCAAGTATTTATTCTATAATGTGGTATTTTGTAATAATGTGTGTTAGTTAGAGTGTGTCTAATCTGCTTGAATCAGTTTGTAAAGAGCACTCAGGATAATCTCTGGTATGGAAATGATGAATAATTGCTCTGTTGTAATTCCTTTTAAGTGCCTAGATTTCAACCTTCAACTCTTTCAAGTTTTAGAAATGATTGTTTTGACCTAGGATTTGCTCTGAACTTGAAACTTGTGGGTTGCAAATGCTTGATCTAAGTCTAGGTGATTGACGGATATGATATGAGAAGGTCTCGAGCTACTGTTTATCTTGTTCCTAGAGAAACTAGAGTTCTAGAGATTTATCTTTTGAAAAACTTAAAATTACCACATGATGAGTTCCTATATGATGAGAGCTTTAAATTCCTACCATAGACTTATATACATGCTTGCCGGACTAGGAAAACCAGCTCATAGGCTGCTTGCTTTGTATTGAGTTTGGTCAACCCGTGTGAGACCCTTGTTGAGAGGATGGTCATGCTCCCAAGATCAAGATCACTTATACCCACATATATCCTGCTGCTCCTACCCTGGGAGTACGCAAAAATATGCCTTTTCCACCCAAAATTCTATCTCCTACACTGGGAGAGGATCCAAAAAGATTGTTAGTTTTCCAAATAAATGCTTCAAGATTGTGATTTATCTCTTCTCTAAGTTTATTGTATCCTAAGTAAGAGGCAGGAGATCCTTTGTAAAAAAGAGAAAGAAAGAAGAAAAAGAAGAAGAAAAAAAGAAGAAGAAAAAAAGAAGAAAAAAAGAGAGAGAAAAAGAGAAGTCTATGATCTCTATGCCTAGAAGTTCATCATTATTAATAAAGAAAGAAGAAAGAAGAAAGAAGAAAGGCATGTCTCTCCACAAAGAAAGTTCTTCATAAATTCTTCAGTTGGAGGCATGTCTCTCCAGGAGCAAAGTAGAATTAGGTTTGCCACCAAATATTTCCACACACATGCACATCTTGATCTAAGGGTATATGATCTCCCCTCCGAGGATCCCGGTTTTGACCGGGCAATATATGCGAGGTAAGTATGCTACATCCTTGAAAGATGTGCATGTGTGTAACGAGAGAGGAGGCATGATGCTACTCCGCCTTATCCCAAAAATGTCACATATCCCGAGTGAAAGAGAGAAGGCAAAACACCATCATTGCCTAAGTGAGAATCCACAAATACCACATATAAGAGACTAGAAAGGGTCATACAAAAAGAATCTCGAGTTTTATTTTGAAAATCTACAAAAACTCTAGAATGAAGGTTAATCGAAGAACTCGAGACACAAGTGCTTGACTTGATTATTCTGTCTTTCAACTACTCAAGACCCAAGTGAAGGCCAAAAGCTCCATAGTTGAAGGTAATGGGTAAGCTTGAAGTTAGAATGGTTTGCTCTAATCCGGAGGAGAATTCTTGTTTGAACGCATGTGTACTTTTGAGGCGTGAAAGCATTGAAGCAACTCCTGATCCATTGTTGAGATTGGCTTTGCTCTGGGACTAGCAAAGGGTAAACTTGGGGGAACTTGTTGATGGTCCTTAATGCTCATTTTTATCCATCAACTATTGCATGATATGATAAAAAATTGAATTATAAAGCATAGTTGTAGGGTTTGATTCTAACAAGTTCCACGAGTTTTGGTGTTCTCACTTATTTTGTAGGAGATTAAATTTTTCACTAAATAAAAATACCTCAAATGATAAATTAAAGGACACCATTGCGAAGGTCTCATCGAGCCGATCGAAATGGATATATTATTTGCTATATTTGGAGCCCAGAACAAAAAGATACTAATTTTACAAATAAAGGAAAAGGCCTCCATCATAGAGCCGCGGGATTAATTGGGTCTAAATCAAAGATTGGCCCGTTAAGGCCTATGTGTATTTTAATGAGATATGGTGGAAGGTTTAGTACCACATCGCTTGCTCAAGGTGGAGGAGGGCCAGCCGCCCCTCATATAAGCAGCCCAAGACCCCCAAGGCACCATCATCCATCATTATAATCATCATCAAGAAAATCATCATCAAGAACAAAAGCTAGGGTTTGGAGAAGAGAGGTGTCCCTCGAATGGATGATATCTCAACTCCCGAGTTAGAATAGATCTAGTCTTCTAGATAGTAGAGAGATGGAGAACGAGGGAGGAGTTTAGAGGAGGTGCCGGCCTGTCGGTGCTTCTTCAACAGCTTGTACTTCAGCGGGATCGGGCTCTACGTGGGCCTCCTGAGACGGCTCTAGATTTAGCAATCAACTTCTAATTCAAGTAAGTTTCATGTTTATATTATTCTTCTGATCCTGAATCTCTTTTGAGTACTTTAATCTTTTGCAAGAGGCTAGAGTAAACTTCATAGTGTAGGTGTGGTGTTTGGGCTCGGGGTTATTCGATGATGCATCCTATATTCCGGATCGGTGGTAGATCGCAAGGGTGACTTTATAGCCTTGTTGAGTCTTCTATAGTCCACCTCCTATCTATAGGCCGAGCAGGAGACCTTTGTTACGTGGTAGATTCGTACTCTGTTTGCGGTCCTCCATAGTAATTCCCCAGTTGAGTAGTAGAAGATGTGGATTGCCCAAGTTAGAAGTAGAAACCCTGTTGACGCAAAATGTGACCACCCTGCGTCTCACACACAAAGCAAGCCGGAAAGCCTAGCTTCAATCGGGTGCCCGGCGTCGAATCCGGTGGCGTGCCGATCGATTTGACCTGAAAATCGACAAGGGATAAAACAAGAAAGATCATAACTCGGAACGTGCTTTGGGTGAGACCGAGATGCTTCCATCTTTACGGCCCCGAAGCCACTTACGACGACACATAGCTATGGAAGCTATCTCGCCAACAGGATGCGGTTCATTCGGCTAAAGTAATAACGATGTAAACAGAACAAACTAGCCGAATACGTAAATGAAGACATGTTTAAACAAGATTAAATCATTAAGCATATCAAACTACATCTCATGTTTAAAGCATCATCAAGCACTAAAAATTAAGAATAAGTAACTTATAAATATAAATCGACTAAACAACACATGCATAGGCTACTCCAACTAGTCTGCCGCACGTCTAGCCTTTATAAACCCGTCGAGCATAAACTCAAGCAAGCTAATCCACCGCATGATACCACTCACTATGAATTTACACCACTCCTTGCTACTAGATTAATCCACCGCATGATACAATCTAGCAATAAAGAGCTAAAAGCACATAATTATCTAACAGATCTATAAATACTTGCTACATGTATAAGCATAACCGTATCGACAAGATTGCCGAATCGGGGTCCATGAAGAAGGAACAAACAAGTAACATATAGAGGAGCCTATCGATTAAACCGATCTCTAGTCCACCGGATGACTAGCTCTAGAGTAACCCAAAGACCTGCATCCGCCGCACGGTACCCGGTCCCGTCAAGGCTTATCTACATCTAACGTGAATGAACCCACAACACGTGACAATCTAGATCGATCTAATTCGGCTATATGAAATTGATCTACTTGATATCGAATAAACATGAGATTATGACCAAAAAGCCGAAAAGAGCATCAATCTAGATTGGGCAAAAGAGTGTTGCAAATAATTAAACATTAAATAAAGCATGCAACACGTGATAACTTAATGAATCTATTAGATTTTGCCAAATCTAAAAGAGCCGATAACTAGCCTCTAAGCTTAGATCTTAGCCTCGCCGCACGACTCATGACCTAATCGAGAAACTTTGGTAACTAGCTCCTAGCTAATCTTAGCCTGCCGCACGACTCATGACTAACATGGAACCCTCTTGATTCAATGCTTAAATCCACCGCATGATACTAAGCATTGCAACAAGACTTCTTGCATCATTATCTAAATCCACCGCATGATACTAGACATGATAACAAGGTTGCCGGGACTTACGGAGGTCGACGGATCGATTGGCCCTCTCGAAGAACTCGACGACTCGACTAAAGGGACTCGAAGGGGTGGCGCGTGGCCGGTTGTATTGTATTGGTTGTGAACAGAGCTTTACAATAGCCAGGGTTTATATTTATACCCGTGAGCTGATGACCCTTAGCTAACCGACGTACGAATCTTGCCTAATAAAATATCTAAAGAAAAAGGAAATATTAAGATACATGGGCTCTGTCTTCCTTCGTGCAGAATCCTTGCCGATATAGCTTTCGTGACCGACGCATGTCTTCCTGTCATCGTGACGCCATAAAACGTATAGGATATTTCCAAGAATCCCATACCAGCACGTCTTTGCCGATCTTGATAGAAGTAGCCAAATACAACAAACTTGGCCATGCACGCACATGCAACTCTGGTGGCATACATATGTATGTACGCCTCCTTCCTTCTGTCTTCTCTGCTCCTTTCTCCTATGCTTCATTCCAAATAAAGATGATACTCCTTTCATATATACGTATATGTATACATCAGGTGGCCAATCGATCACGCTTCTATGTATATTTAGACAACGTTCACGTATTTGCCCCATACATAGTACGTACACGAGCTGGACTCCGGCCTTAACTTCCACATCACGTGCTAGGCTGCCAAACGAGAGTCCGCCTTGCTTGCTTCAGGAGGCCGAATGTGATGATTGACCATACGTGTGGATGAGTATCTCCATAATCAACTCCCAATTGCCGATCCGGTGAGCCCGGTGGTCGCATATACATTATTTTCCCTTGCCTAACCTTGCTGACAATTTATCGGCGTCTGGCCTTTCTCCCAGAATATTTCTTTTCCAATGGTATTTTCCAGCTGTCCAAATTTTGTTTCCCGAATGGAGTCATCGCCCTGCGAAATAGCCGATCGCACGGACACTTGCCGAAACTCGAGAAGTAACCGACCGCTTACTTGTTTGCCGAATGCTCTGCTCGCTGCAAACTGGGTCCACCTGACATCTTCTCAATGTTGACCAAAATTCAGTGTCAACACAGGCCCCCCTAGTTCGGAGTATGAATCTCATGCTTCGAACTATTTTCAATCTGGTGGTCTTCTTAAAGAGCCGAGAAATCCACTAGCAACAATAGCGTGTTCCTACCATATTCCACAATATACCTGTAAAACAATAAACTTCCGATACAAGTGGAAATAGGTCAGTAGCAAATGCATATGTACACAAATATTATAGTTTTCTCCATTTGTTGTTGATCAGGAGATGCTGCAATGCTGATTACATCTCAAGAGTATCAGGTTTATAACTAAAATTTCTCTTAAATTTGAATAAAATGGTACTCTACTTATCCATCTATCTCCTCAACCATGGGGCTTACAATTTTTACTGAGTCGAGCAATTGTAAAACAGAATAGTTACAGAGTCTGCTTATCTTTTATCCTTTGATTACTTTCATTCCGGAGTTTTGTGTTTTATAACTCAGTTCTGGCGGACACGTGTCCGTCGTTTTTATTTCTGAGTTTCTCTCTTTAGAAAATCATACCATATCTTTCGCAAAGTCAAAAAACGGACCATAAGGAAATACAAGGCATATGCTCAGACCAAGAATCTGTTAGCTTTGATCAAAATTATTTTCCTGCACACATATTCCTTCCAATCATCTTAAAACTTATGAGGCTACTGTCACTCTATTCCATGGTTATTATTTTTATAAACCACGCCGAGTTCATCCCTAAGTGCAATGGGAAGCTGTCTCGTCACGAGTGGTTTTGTACTTCACTACAAGGTTCAAGTTCATCCCTCAGTGCAATGGGAAGCCGTCTTGATACCTTGACGTATTTTGGGACAGTAAGGTCAAATCGACATATTTTGTATTTTTCTTTTCTTTTTGCCTCATAAATTTTAATCAAGGAAGAAATATAGGTACAAGACATTTAGTGTAAATGAATTTTGATCTTGAGCATATGACTATAATCTACACTGATGGTCACAATAATTCGACAAAGCTCAACATGATAGTTTTATTAGTTGAATTTACTTTAGAAAATTCATCCGGATCTTAAGTTTTCTCAGAACAATGTCATAGCAAACTCTATTTCCATTCTTATCCCACAACCACTTTAAACAAAGTTTGAAACTTTATGCAACCCACAGGCTTCAAAGACTTCAAGACAAATATTACAACCACTAAATCCAAGTCTAACAGAAATCGAAGGTATAAACTAGACACGGATGAAACACAAAACAGAGCATCTATTCATCATTTCAACAACGGATAAACCAAAACATTTATAGCACATATTTGTAGAGTGGAGTAGATATAATGCCAACAGTTTTATCCTTTTAATACTTTCAATTTAAACTTGGGAAGTAAGGGTAAAATTGCACAAACCAACGTTGAAGATGAAGGAAGATAATGGAAGTCATCCGCATCGTCCTTCCTTGTGATGAATCGCTCGATGTTGTGCAATGTGCGTGCATGGCAAGTCCAGGCCCCCAGGCATGGCTGATGCAGGAGCTTAAGATGCCAAGCGTGTTTACTTCAAAAATATTTTTCGTCATTGGCTTCTCATATCTGCATGTACGCTCTTTCATTATGGGCCGATAAAGATGTTGATGACTCCTCAAAATCGGCCGTTGCAATCCGAGATTTGAACTGGATTTTGATGCTGGTGACTTTCTGATATTTATCCCTTCTCTCCATTGCTTCTTGTATTCTCCTGTATACACGCTAATTCCTGTAACACAATCTTTAATTGTCTTGCATGATATGATTTAGCAGATTGGAATAAGGCAAGCTAAATAAATGCAATTGGTCTTGGGGCCTTGGTATGTCCAACCAGTCGAGCCAGTAATCAACTCGGCCATCCAGCGTGTTGCATTCATCTTGATGTGTTATGGAATATAAGTCGACCATTAGCAACAGTCTCTTCGGCTGGTTGAGCTTCTGATTGGATCCAACTGGCTTGGTGCGAGACGTGCTCGTGGACAAGTTCTCCACGTTGCATGTGACAACTCAACCTGGACTGGTCATACTATACGTGCTGTTTAGGCCATGTGAGTTTACTACCTGGTGCATCAACTGAATTGGAAACTAGTCACCATCAGCATATCTATATCTGTTCTTGATTGTTATTAAAACTCAGAACGCCTTTGAACACTTAGCCGATTTGTCATGTGCTAATAAAATCCTGAGCTGACCGTCTCCTACCGGCTGTCGAGTTGCCAATTCCCTTCACATATCTGATGCAGCCTCTTGTGATGGATTCTCGAGCTTCAAAGAGTCAGGACACTTCACGTCTTCTCAAGGCGTATATCTTGCTAGGATTTCTTGTCGTTTGCATCAGTTGCTGCACCTCGTGTTGGAGTCAGAAACAAAAATTGTGGCCGACTAAATTGGAACCCTTTTATTTGGCACAAGTTAGACAGCCGTGAAATATGTCCAACAATCCATCCTGACTTTTCTCGACTCTTTCATGCTCCCAGGAAGACGTACGTTCCATATATATCACAACGGCATCGATTTTATGAAATCTTCTTGAGACCACTTCTTTTAAGTCTTCGATGCAACCTCCTGTACAATTACACCTGTAGGAGCCGATAGATTGCTATTCCTCAGCTGTCTGCTTAATTCTCCTTTGATTTCCTTTGTTGGGACATCTAAGAGAACTTGCCACCACAGTTAGTTCATGGGCATCCCCAAAGAATAGCATGGTGACGAAGCCGACGTCGAGTGTGCCATAACGGACGAAGATAAGCTCGGTGTCGTTTAGATGCTGGACATGTAGTCGACACTGGAGCTCAAGGCGCCGATTGTGTTTATTTCAAGAATTTTCTCAGCCTTGGTTCCTGATGACGAACAACCACATCAGATTGATGATCCCTCCTCTGGTTCGTCGATTCGCCAATGCCTGCACTGATGAGTTTGATGCTGTTATCCCCCTCAGGTACTCTGCACCGAATCTTTCTTGAGCTCCAAAGAATGGTTGATCCTTTTTCATGAATAGAGATTGGCATGCACATGGAAACAATTTGCAATTGTGTATGTGTAACCGGTCCACTAGTCATGTAAACACATATGTGTCTTTTGCAAGCCAAGTTAATTCGGATGTCCACCTGACTCTTTTGCTGATTTATCCCATATTGGAGTTGTAAACTCTGAAATTCAAAATATGGTCGACTGACTTGAAACTGGCATAAATTAGACGGCCATCCAGCAAGACATCTCGTCATTTTCCTTATTGCCGATAAGGAGCTGGCCCCCCAGCCGAACTCTGTATACTTGTTCTTTAGAGCCGATGATGGAAGTGAGCAATAGGTCGATGGGGTTTAATCCCACATGATGACTCTTGATTCTTTGTTGCTTGCATCATTCGGCTTCTGATAGCTTGACTGATCACCTCTTCTCTCAACCTTCTTCATAATTACCCTGGTGTGTCAAATCTATCTGAATGACATGTTAGCTGAAAGGTGTATCTCATCGGCTTTCTTCACTAATCATTATAAGTTGATCCTCAGTGGTCACTAGAATACCAGATACGCCTCCAATTAATTTCCCTTGGATTTTCTCCAATGACTTCTGTATCTTCACAGTGTGGATCGCTTCAACTTACTAATCACCAGTGCATAATTTGCTAATCACTAGCATAGGTCGCCGAAACCATCAGCTATTTATTGGCATCAAAACAGAGCGGATGCTTCCTCTGGATAGCCAATCTGTACTTTTGTCGATCAGCTGCTACCCATTGCTTCCCTTAGATAGCTGATCACGTGAAGCTTCCAAATAGTAGCTGGCCTCTTCATGTTTGCACACGTGACGGTCTCTGATGGTTTTATGTATGCAGTAGTGCAATACGTATAGAACCATCAGCAGAAGTAAGCATGAGGCGTTTATCTTTGCATCTTGTTTAATATAATTTCCAGCTTAAGATAAATCCTCCTCTACTATAAACTAGGGAACTGGAAATATATCTGTCGTCTTAGCCGATGGTCAGGTATTTGAAATCACCTCCTTTGCCTATCGGCTATTTCTGTCAAATTTATATGATCCCGAGTTTCAGACCTCACCTTCCTACTATGCACCAGTATATGGAAAGAATCTTTGATTAACTCCACAAAAAATTTCCACTCTTGATGCTTTTCGTTTCTTTAGAAAATCATGACTGATTAAGGCAGCATTGATTCCATATAGCCGGTTCCAGACCAGTATCTTATAAGGCTGGATTTACTTGCTCCGATATTCTTGTTATGAGTAAAATATATCGGCTATCATGCTAACCATACCAGGTATTGGACATCATGTATGAGCTGTTCCTTTTCTCCAAAACTTCTTTCCATAACTTAGCAACTTTCAGTCTGAATCTCGTTTCCTTGGCTAGATCTGGAATTCTAAAGGATAAGGATACAGCCTCTGATATGTGTTACACCTCCGAGCTTCTCATGCTGTATGCTGTCAGCCATCATTGAATATTCTTGCTTTTGCGGTCACCCTGGGTCGGCCGCGCTGCGTCGTCATCTGACTGCCTACAAGAACATGTCCATCCATGCTTGACCCCTGTTGTCGGTATTAAGACCAACTGCCAGGCCTTTATTGCATAGCCGATTTCTTCCTTTAATAGTCGATCCCCTGTCGTCACGTGTCTCCTCTTCTGGATCGGCTTTTACTTGCCATCTTCCGCTTCCCGAATGGAGCCACTGTGTTTTGAGATAGCCGACCGCATGTCCATTTGCCGAATCATCGAGAAATAACCGACCGCTCAGTCGATTGCCGAATACTCCCTTGCTGCACACTGGGTCCACCTTGGCATGCGTTTTGCTTCTAACCGAGGAGGTGGACAACAAAGAGCAAACAACAAACGGTCTCTGTTGATCTCTTTAATGTTGACTGAAGACCAAGAGACACTGGACCGATACTGCTGGTTAATCGGCTGTTCACTAGACGTATATTTTCCTTCTTGCACATGGTCTAAAAATAGCCGATTTGAATCTGATTCAGTTAGCCGTTCGAACAGACCATATGTATATACATGCATGCAGCTCTTAGTAGAGTCCGGATAATAGAATCTGATGTATGTATGTCTATCCAACTCCATTTTTCTGTCATTTTCCTGGGGTCTTCTTGGTGACTGATTCAACGTGTTGTTCCCGAGAATTACCAATCGACTAGATGATCGTTGCTAAGCAAGTTTCCGGACAGCAAGAATTTGTTCAAATCAATTAGCCGATTGTCTCTCTTTGTTGCTTCATCGACTGTTGGACCTTGTTTTGTATCTTCTCCACATTGGCTTGGATTAATAAAGAATCCTTATACTCAAGCCATGCCGGTTGCTTCTTGAAATCACCTCGATGAAGTTACTCGTGGCACCTTCATATTCTTTGAGCGGTGGAGTAGGGCAGCATCCTTTCATCTTTTCTGAGTTTACACCTGAAAATTGCGTCCTTCGATCCAACTTCAAAGAGTAATCAGTACTTCTTGATTGGACTCTATATCGGCCATTAAGCTGATTTACTGGAAAATCATTCTTCATTATCTCTGTCGCTTCTTCTGGCCGAATCTTTGTTGATGGAATAAAAATTGAATGGCATCTTCATAGTGATCCGAAAAGTGATAGGTATTTGAATAGGATCTGACTTCCGGATCAGAAGGTTGTCCCACCGGGCGTGCCAAAAAGTGTGTTGACGCAAAATGTGACCACCCTGCGTCTCACACACAGCAAGCCGGAAAGCCTAGCTTCAATCGGGTGCCCGGGCGTCTGAATCCGGTGGCGTGCCAGTCGATTTGACCTGAAAATCGACAAGGGATAAAACAGTAAGATCATAACTGGAACGTGCTGGGTGAGACCAGGCAGTTCCATCTTTACGGCCCTGAAGCCACTTACGACGACACATAGCTATGGAAGCTATCTGCCAACAGATGCGCCATTCGGCTAAAGTAACATAACTGATGTAAACAGAACAAACTAGCCGAATACAAAGTAAATGAAGACATGTTTAAACAAGATTAAATCATTAAGCATATCAAACTACATCTCATGTTTAAAGCATCATCAAGCACTAAAAATTAAGAATAAGTAACTTATAAATATAAATCGACTAAACAACACATGCATAGGCTACTCCAACTAGTCTGCGCACGTCTAGCCTTTATAAACCCGTCGAGCATAAACTCAAGCAAGCTAATCCACCGCATGATACCACTCACTATGAATTTACACCACTCCTTGCTACTAGATTAATCCACCGCATGATACAATCTAGCAATAAAGAGCTAAAAGCACATAATTATCTAACAGATCTATAAATACTTGCTACATGTATAAGCATAACCGTATCGACAAGATTGCCGAATCGGGGTCCATGAAGAAGGAACAAACAAGTAACATATAGAGGAGCCTATCAGATTAAACCGATCTCTAGTCCACCGGATGACTAGCTCTAGAGTAACCCAAAGACCTGCATCTGCCGCACGGTACCCGGTCCTGTCAAGGCTTATCTACATCTAACGTGAATGAACCCACAACACGTGACAATCTAGATCGATCTAATTCGGCTATATGAAATTGATCTACTTGATATCGAATAAACATGAGATTATGACCAAAAAGCCGAAAAGAGCATCAATCTAGATTGGGCAAAAGAGTGTTGCAAATAAATAAACATTAAATAAAACATGCAACACGTGATAACTTAATGAATCTATTAGATTTTGCCAAATCTAAAAGAGCCGATAACTAGCCTCTAAGCTTAGATCTTAGCCTGCCGCACGACTCATGACCTAATCGAGAAACTTTGGTAACTAGCTCCTAGCTAATCTTAGCCTCGCCGCACGACTCATGACTAACATGGAACCCTCTTGATTCAATGCTTAAATCCACCGCATGATACTAAGCATTGCAACAAGACTTCTTGCATCATTATCTAAATCCACCGCATGATACTAGACATGATAACAAGGTTGCCGGGACTTACGGAGGTCGACGGATCGATTGGCCCTCTCGAAGAACTCGACGACACGACTAAAAGGACTCGAAGGGTGGCGCGTAGCCGGTTGTATTGATTTGGTTGTGAACAGAGCTTTACAATAGCCAGGGTTTATATTTATACCCGTGAGCTGATGACCCTTAGCTAACCGACGTACGAATCTTGCCTAATAAAATATCTAAAGAAAAAGGAAATATTAAGATACATGGGCTCTGTCTTCCTTCGTGCAGAATCCTTGCCGATATAGCTTTCGTGACCGACGCATGTCTTCCTGTCATCGTGACGCCATAAAACGTATAGGATATTTCCAAGAATCCCATACCAGCACGTCTTTGCCGATCTTGATAGAAGTAGCCAAATACAACAAACTTGGCCATGCACGCACATGCAACTCTGGTGGCATACATATGTATGTACGCCTCCTTCCTTCTGTCTTCTCTGCTCCTTTCTCCTATGCTTCATTCCAAATAAAGATGATACTCCTTTCATATATACGTATATGTATACATCAGGTGGCCAATCGATCACGCTTCTATGTATATTTAGACAACGTTCACGTATTTGCCCCATACATAGTACGTACACGAGCTGGACTCCGGCCTTAACTTCCACATCACGTGCTAGGCTGCCAAACGAGAGTCCGCCTTGCTTGCTTCAGGAGGCCGAATGTGATGATTGACCATACGTGTGGATGAGTATCTCCATAATCAACTCCCAATTGCCGATCCGGTGAGCCCGGTGGTCGCATATACATTATTTTCCCTTGCCTAACCTTGCTGACAATTTATCGGCGTCTGGCCTTTCTCCCAGAATATTTCTTTTCCAATGGTATTTTCCAGCTGTCCAAATTTTGTTTCCCGAATGGAGTCATCGCCCTGCGAAATAGCCGATCGCACGGACACTTGCCGAAACTCTGAGAAGTAACCGACCGCTTACTTGTTTGCCGAATGCTCTGCTCGCTGCAAACTGGGTCCACCTGACATCTTCTCAATGTTGACCAAAATTCAGTGTCAACAAACCCTGATCGACTTATCCTTTCTATACTCCTACTATCGACCCCAGACTAGATTGATACTCCCCTACGCTTTGATCTTGTTTTCACCTTTACTTATCTCCACCATAGTTTTCATCTTCATTCAATCATCTTTTCTGGTTAAGTTAGAATATGTGGTTAACTCACCCATTCCCCTGTGGATACAATATTTAAAACCCTCCGGGTGAAAGCTACAACGGTATCCGTGCGCTTGCGGATCTTTTCTGTTCGCGTTTATAAATACCAACTGCTGGCGCAGAAGCATGGACCGGTGATGATGTTTCGCCTCGGCGAGGTGCAAATGATTGTGGTGTCATCACCGGTGGCTGCGCAGGGGGTCCTCAAGATGCACGACATCACCTTCGCCGACAGGTACACCAACGCCACCCTCGGCACGCTCACATTCCATGGGGAGGATATGGCGTTCGCGCCCTCCGGCGAGCGATGGCGCCAGCTCCACAAGATCTGCATGCTGGGGTTGCTCAGTGCCACCTGGGTGCAGTCGTTCCGCCACATCCGGGAGGAGGAGGTGGGTCAGTTCATGGCAAACCTCGCCACGTCTACCGCCACCGGCGCTGTCGTCCACCTCAACAAGATGGTCTCTAGGTTCGTCAATGACACCATCGTGAGGGACGCGGTCGGCAGCGGGAGCAAGCACCAAGATGAGTACCTAAACACCATCGACAAAGCCCTCTGGCAGACACTAGGGGTGGCCGTCGCCGACCTCTTCCCATCTTGGAGGCTCATGCAAATGATTGACAGGAAACCCCGCAAGGTCCTGGCAGCCCAGAACAGGATTGAGCGCATCCTCGAACAAATCATCAAGGAGACAACGGAAGCCATGGACCGCGGCGATGGCCAGCAGGTGGAGGGCATCCTTAGTGTCCTGCTTAGGCTCCAGAAGGAAGGCGGCATGCCCATCCCGCACACCAACCATGTCATCCTTACCGTGATGTTTGTAAGTAGTAGTGCCAGCAGTGTCTACGTATTACCTTGATTCATTCTCCAATCTCCATGCATGCATCTCTTGTCCAACAATCGATCGTACAGCAAATTATAAAGACAAGGTTTGTTTCTTCCATGCATTCCAGGACATGTTTGGTGCCGGCAGTGACACCTCGTCCACCTTGCTGACCTGGTGCATGACGGAGCTAGTCCGGTCACCGGCGACGATGGCCAAAGCGCAAGCCGAGGTGCGAGAGGTCTTCAAAGGGAAGGCCATCATCAATGAAGACGACCTCAAGGGGCTGAGCTACCTAAAGCTAGTTGTCAAGGAGGCCTTGAGGATGCATAGCCCAGTGCCCCTCCTGCTTCCAAGGAAGTGCCGCGAGACGACCAAGATCATGGGCTACGACATTCCCAAGGGCACAGTAGTGTTCGCCAACGCATGGGCAATCAACAGGGATCCCAAGTATTGGGAGGATCCGGATGAGTTCAAGCCGGAGCGATTCGAGGAAAAGAACAACAGTTTAGACTACAAGGGAACAAACTTTGAGTACTTGCCATTTGGATCTGGCCGTCGGATTTGTCCGGGCATAAAGGAGGCCTGTGCAACATTGAGCTCGCTCTGGCCAGCCTTCTGTATCACTTTGGCTGGAAGCTGCCTGATAGAATGGAGCCCATGGACGTGGATTTTGGAGAGGCTCTAGGGTTAATCGCCAGTAAGAAAACAAATCTAACCCTGCACCCTGTGACTTGCATTGCTCCGGCAAGCCGGTTTTAATGCATGCAAAAATTATAATGCGGTGCGTGAACTAGTGTGCATGCAACTGATCGCCCTGTTTTCTTGAGCTTATCAGCCATGATACAATGTTTTTCTCTTGCATCAAAACAGCACCAGCCAGCTTATCATGCGTAAAAGCATCCAGTGAACAGGGTGAATAATGTGTATATACATGGAAAATATACATGGCAGGAATGACTAATGGATATGTATGTCATTCTAGCTTCCATATATTTTGTAATAGTCCCCATTTCCGTGCTATTGTCATGATGTCATAGCATTTGCATTGTAATGAAACCATCTTATTATTACTAATTAGAGGCTCCAACGGAAGCACCACGTTATCTCTCACTAGACGCGCTAGAAAAAAAGATAAATCCTAGAAATTCTCACAATAATCAGAAACATCTAGCCATCAATGTAATAAGGTTTAGTCATCACTAGCGATAATAACCATTGGATCAATCAGTTTGATTTTCGAAAAATTACTCACCACTGCCATTATGTAAATTAAATTAAACAACTGGCATAAAACATTTTCCAAAATTGCCGTGTTTTTTTTTCTGAAACCCATCTAATCTAACCAAGGACCTCGCTTTTCAACAAGCTTCTCCTGTCCCTCTGGTAGACATGAGAGTCTCCGAGTGTACGGCCAGAGTTTGAGGATCGATGTGGAAAGACAAGCAAGATTGATTCGAATGGGGCACCAAACAGTAACCTGCATATGACGCCTCTAACTCAAGTTTCATAGCATTTGCATTGTAATGAAACCATATGTATAAATATATAAAACAACGCTTCACTGTTTTTGTCCACAAAGCACATTATTTGTGCTGTAAACGCTGCAACCAATGAAAAGAAAGATGGCAAGAGTATATCTATTCGTTTTAAGGCCTGTTTAGGTCTTGGAATTGAATTCATTGTAGTTTAGGCACATATTAATATCTGAGCTAGCTATATACTTCGATGGAATGGAATGGAATAGAATGGAGTTAGAGAGTGCAAACATAGCAAGGTGATCTATAGAATCCATTTTCCATCTCCGACCTTATGAATTTGAGATAGGCTTGAAGTGAACTTTGAAAAGTGGTGAAATATTAAATTCCAAGCCAAATAGCCTAGTTTAATTTATAAAGATGAATGCATTATCTAATTTATAAAGATGCATGCATTGTCTAATTTAAAAAGAATGGAGCTTTTATTCTATTCCTTTTGGTCTTATATGATACCCCCCCCCCCCCCCCCCCCCCAAAAGTTGCCACAAAATCTGGAAAGTCCCCCTAAACTCAAAAACCGGACATCCTACACCCTCTACTCATCAAACCGGACAAATCTTGTAACTCCCAAAGTATTTTAATCAATGTCTACAAAGAACTTATTACCTTGAGTAAATTAAGGAGCGGCCGTTGATGACATTGGCTCCAGCAATTTTTTGTGATACCACATATCCTCTATTGGGATGAAAGGAGCCAAATACCTCATTTGTCTTTGTTCATTTGGGTCAGGGCCCTAGATATGTGAGCTACGGTCCTATGTAGAGGAGCCTATGGGTGTCCCTGGTGGACCTAATTACTATTCCACACAAGCTAGGTATGCTCCAAACATTCGGGGCTATTTGGGAAAGGTAGTCCCGGGTACCCCCTTGTTCCCCTTCGTCGTGTGTGCCATTGTGCGGGATGAGGAGCCAAATGGTTTCATGGCATGTGGTCAAAGAAGTACACCCTTGCAAGGTTAAAATCAATACGAATTGACATTCTCTTGGTTATGAGCAAGCTTGAGTTTCATCAGATTCATCATAGTGTCATCGGATGTCTATGAGTTATGTTTATGGATACAAGTCCATGTATATGTTCACATGGTGCCATGTTGAACTGTGACTAAAACTTGAGGTAGGTTAGGCAAGAGAAATAAAACTTGCTAGACGCCTATAGGGTGCTCTCACATGCAAATGCTCAAAAGCTAATAAGGGATTGGTTGAGATAGGCTTTTCACACTTTACTTAACCATATGCCCTTGTTCCTTGCTACATGCATAATCCTTGAATCATTATTTTGCGTAAGTCTTGCTAGTACCTTTGTATTCATGTTGCTTTTCCTCCTAAGTTGTTTAGGTATCTTGGTGGCCATACTCGATCACCTCTTTCCCACCGATGCCGGTATGGGAGAGAGGTGTATGCTTGAGCGGCCGAAGCTCTTTATCCAATGGTGCCCTTGGGAAATGTTGCAATTGTTGTTGTTCTATATTATATATCTACCCGCTGTGTTTTACCATTTTGTTTGCCACATAATTTTTAGTAAAATTTATCTCCACTTTATTGAACTCTTGCTACATACTAGATGTAAACCTGCAAATTTAGAAATCGAGCTCTCTAACTTGAAATTTCAGATTTGGATTACCTATGTTAGGGACATGTAAACTTAAATTTGAACTTGATAGAAATATTAAAATGTTGCTCTGTGTTACTTGTGTTGTGCAATTGTGTAACGGTATGTGCGCGATCTTGGGCACGTTGAAACTCATACCGGGACTACGGGAATTGCCTTGGTTTTAATTGAATTGGAATTAGGTCGTGTATGCGTCATGAAGATGTGGGTTAGCATGTAGCGCGTCGCGAGACGAACAAGTGCTAGCTCTCATCTTAATGAAATAGCTGATGGTTCAATTAAGCCGAATGCAAAATTTGGGCGATTCTTTACACATGCTTGACCATGCCGAGACTTGCCTCATCAGGTCACTGTTCCACTGGACTAGACTACGCTGTCGTATATTCTAGCTAGCTATAGCACACGCACGTACAGTCAACATTTTCCAGCAACTTGAGTTCTTCCAGCAACTTTGGTTTCTAGCTAGCACATGCTGCACTAGTAGTAGGTCTTTAATAATTTCCGCACACATGTGCCGAAAAATCGTGTACCTGCAATTTCTGGGCCGCATGCATCTATCTGGACTCTGGATCGAGCAGAGACGGCCAAACTCTGCAGAAACTCTGCAGGGCGTGCGGCCAATGAAAACCAGAAGATATTTCTTCAATTCTTCTCAGTCCGATCAGACGTGAACGAGGGGTGAGAGATCCTTGCTGACTGATTAAAGAAAGGGACATAGAAAAAAATACCTTTCACAAATCCTGGCTTACTTTGAAAGATATACGAGACTACGAGCTAGAATGGGCAACATCCAAGTCGTTATAATTTACTTGTCCTTCCAATAAAAAAAAAAACACTAGTATAAGCTATCTAGTAACGTAAGCAAACTGCAAAACAATTTATACTAGCTCTGGAGAGTATCTAACATTGATTGGTACTCCTCTCTTTTTCTTCAAAATGAGTCCAAGATAGTACAGTCCAAGATACAGACATGTCTTAGGTCACCGTTCCACTTGGCGATATATCGTCCTACCATGTTTAGGTTTTCTGGTTCATGTTTACACTAAATGTGCCGGCGGCCGGTGACCGGCGAACAAAAGGTGATTGCCATTGGTCCGCCAAGGTACCCTTCAGTGTCATGAGATGATAAGTGCCCTGCGTCGTACGTATGCTAGCTCACACAGTCAACACATCTCTGAGGAGCACATGCCCTATAGGCCTTTCGTTCCACACACAAGCACGGGAAATCGTGAATAAAAAAAGCACGTGCACGTGAGTTTTCCGGCATCTAACTGTGCAACTATTTGCCGGGGATGGAAACAGCGCCGAATGCTAGCTGCTCGGCGACAAACACATTGTCAAATAAATTAAAGTGCGGTTTTTCTGCGAACAAGTGAGCTAGATTCTTGGTCACTGCTGACGAAGTGAGAAATTCTCGGTGGCTGAAGCCGACGATGGTCGTATATTATTCTTGGAACGTGGGAGGATCTTTGTGACAATGAAAAGGACATCTGCGAATATTCTTGGTGACTGCTGATGGCGATGGTAGTATACGAGCAGTCAATGGATTCTTGGAACGTCACTGACGAAAGGGACACCTGTACGAAAAATCTATCACACAAATCCAATCCTATCTTCCAAAGAAAACAGACACCAACAATAATGCACATTATCCAAGTAAAACCGTTAATTAGCATTTAAAGATTTTTTTATCGAAACGCATGTATGTTTACTTTTGTTCACATCAACATGTGTGTATAAAATGTTAACTGCACCAGAACAGACTTTATCATCAAGGCAACAATAGGATATAAGTTGATGAAAGAGGAGGCATCTCAAGGAGAAATTAAATTTTTGTGGGCACATGTGATGTCCAAAAGCTACGACGGTTTGTTTTATGGACAAATTTTGAATACTACAGTGACTTTTTTTTTTTTTTTACAGAGGGAGTATGTAACAGAACCGTCTAATTAGTATAAACCCAAAGTACTGAATAAAGCACCGAGGCAATTTAATTAGCACATTGTGCTCATACTAACCCGGTAGTCCGTAAAATCTCGAAAGATTTCAAACTTTTTCAACGACGCACCCGAATCGTCGCACAGTTCAGCAGTTACCATTCAGCTGCTCATACAGTTTGCACATAGCATATTTACATCACAGGTTCCAAATGAAACTTATTACAAATCAGAGTTGCAAATAAACAGCGGAAATAGATACTTTTGGAAACACCCTCACCCTCACACATATTCCTTTAAATACAGTGCCAGCTCAGGGTCGACATCTGACAAAAGCAAGTAGACGATATAAGAGATGACCATGCCCATGGTCTAACTTCCTCCTGTAGTGGGACACAGGTCCACCTTGTCGCCACAACAAAACGTCTTATGATCTGCAACAAGTGGGAATAAAACCCTGAGTACGAGAATGTACTCAGCTAGACTTACCCGTCATAAACCAAAAATAAATAGACTCCAAGGAGTATGCAGGCTTTATATAAGTGGGCTTGACTCTTTTGAGAAAAAGCATAAGTTATCAGATTATATATATCTTAAGATGAACCATTTTAAATCTCTTAGCAGCAGATTATAATTGTAGTCTATTTAAGCTAGATTAGCACCTATACTAGTAGCAATCACTGAGTTATTAAACAATCAATAGTGTCTATATCCATCTCAAGTTTGGCATTTTCTACCATCATCCATATAACCATTCCTGTGTTCCACAATAGACTTTACTACGAAGCTGCTGCTCAAGTCAAGTGTTCACTGTCCAGGAACGATGGCGATTATAATCGATTGCAAACCAGCTAGCGAGGTATTCCCCATGCAAACCACACTTCCATCGTCGGGGTCGATTAGATCACCGTTGGTTCTGTTCGGGTAAAGTCGCGGGACCGCTTTGGACCATACTACACCCAGAGGTTATCCGTTGCCAGGTCGCTCAAGACATGTCTGCCCACGGTACAATGTCAGGTAGCTCAGAACATTCTTGCCCACGGTCAACCCGGAGCCTCTGACCACTCCCCTTCCTTCGGTGTTATGCGCCTACATTTCGGTCATCGGCCCAAACAGAACTACGACTTCGCGGTCGGAATGATTTATCCTTCCAGCTAAACATGGGGCATGCATTTAACATGACTTGAGGACGTACAACGGGTCCCTATTCCATTTATCCAACACCTTTGGTTATTTTCCGTGATAATCATCTTGCCAATTTTCCTTTATGAACCTAAGGTGTAGGTGACCGGAAATTACCCATTTCTAACGGTCTAATTAAGCATGACTAAGCATTTGTATCGATCCTGCACCTAACAGGGTAATGGATATCTCTAGGTAGACAAGGAATATAGATATGCATCAACAGTTCCAAGCGACTACTATAACTTAATGCATTAAACATATATAAAAAGACTCAAGTGAGATTTTGCAAAACACAGGGAGAAATGCTCCGGGGCCTGCCTTCTCTCAATGAGTTAGTTCGACGATCGGGATCTTCGGGCAGATCCACGTCTGGCTCCTCGTCTCATGGCACCTCCTGTGCGGGCAGCTCCTACTGGAATCCCTCTTCGTACTTCTCTAGTTCCGCGACTGATGCTTCCTTCTACCATCCTGTATGATGCATATGCATCGGTATAAATATGATGAATGCACATGGAATGGAGATGGTGCATGATGATGATGAAAGTTTGCATATCAATCAGGATTTCATTCCCTTCTACAAGGTAGTCAACATTATCCAAGAACATGTACCCTACACATGTCATCTGTGCATCCTCTTCTACAAATGATTCATGTCTACCAAGCAACTCTTCCCTATCCATGACCAGCAAACAACCAGCAAAATAACACATCATCATGTAGAATTAAACAAGATATAATCATGTCGAAATCCTAGCTATGCATACACCAATCAAGCTACACATACAAAGCACTTGCAACACATTTAAGTGGAATTATAAAGTCCCGAATATTCATTACTCCAAACTGAACCAAACCAAAAGCATCATCACTTCACATACATCTCCACAAATATTTGTGGCACCAACTAACTCGATAATTAAACCAATTTCATACCTATTTGTGACTACCATTTCGACATTTCATAAAATTCCCAGATAATTACAATAGATCACACATGTCAACTCTAGATTACCACCGAAATTCTCATTTGGATAAGTCAACTGTCCTACACAAAAATAATAAATGGTAGGGCAGATTGCACATGGAAAATACTTTGTACTATGAAACAAGGTAAACCATAGAATTTATACCTTATTAAGCTACTTTCTAGTACCAAAGTAGCCTACAAAAATTATCATGCGCATATCATGAATATTTTATTTACTATGAATTTCCCAAGAAATAAGCATTTAATTGCACTTGAACTAGAACTTAATCTTTTTACACAGGGCATTACATGATATATTTTTCTTAGCTAGAGCATGTCAACACAAGACCAACCCAACAAGAATCACATTTTTTCGAGCTCCCTACAAGCGTTATGCATTTTCCAAGTTTATCAACATTTCAACAATTAAATAAAGCTATATATAAAAGTACTATAAATATGGCATATGATATTTTTAACAAGTAGTTCACATCATAAAAAATATGGCAACTTGAATCATCTCAATTGGACCAATATTGAGTGAGTTATGGATTTTAGAAGAATTAATCAGGAATTCTAGAAATCATTTTCCTATTAATCCGAAAATCATATGAGACAAACACTTTTAAAAAGGCCCCTAACTTTTACCAAAATTACCCAAGCCATGTTCTGAAACTTTCTGTCTGGCACTTTTGCAGATCGGCCCTCACCTTTCTTCAAATTCTGGGACGAAGTTCCTCTCGGGGTGGAGAGCAGAGGATGTGGTCGGGCTCGTGTTTCCCGACCGGAGAGGCTCGGCGGCAGCGGGAAAAGGGCCGACGAGGACCGCGAGGCTGCGGCGCACCCATGGGTGATCGCAGCTCGCCCCGCGGAGGCCCGAGGTGGATTCGCCACGCGAGCCTGCGATTCCGGCCGAGGCCGTCTGCCGGCGACGAGGCTCCTGCGACCGAGATGGCCAGCGCGGGGCCTCCAGACGGTCGGAGCGAGATGGCGAAGCCAATGGCTATGGCGGTCTGGCATGAAATGGTCCAGAGCGGCGGCGACATAACGATGGCGAAAAACAAACGCCCGATTGGGCTTCACCCTGGCTTAAAGGTGGCTGCGGTAGGGCTTAGGAGGTGGCGTGGAGGATGGCGACACTAGGTGCGAGCTTTGGCGGTGAAAATGGGCAGGGCAATGGCGAGCTCGGTGGCAAAGCTTGCCACGGCGATGGCATCGGCGTTGCGGTTGCCGCGAGCGAGAGAAAGAGAGAGAGCGAGGCCAGAGAGTGGAGGGGAAGGGAATGGGAGGAAGGAGGAGTGGGTGAGGCGCTGCCATCGCCTTAAGGGCGCGCCGGGCCGGCTCAAGCCATCGCCGGGGCTCAGCTACCACGCGACGCGCGTGTTCTGTCCCGATCGGCCACGAATTTTGGAGATTCATTTCCCTGTCAGCTAGATTGGCAGCCGTTACAGAAATCTGGTTTTAGTGACTAGAAAGCAATTTTTCTCTGCCCTGTTGCTCCCAAAATAGGGACAATTTGGAAAAACTTTCTATACAAAAAATGTAGCTATTTAAGAGTATATAATTTCATATTTAACAAGTGTAGCTAGATTCTTCATAGATTTTGAAATACAAAATTCCCAATGAAAATAACTCATAAATTCATTTAAATAGAAAAACAGCCCCAATGCTGCCTTTTTCTCACTTTCTGAGCATGTTAGGTTCATTTTCATGAAAAGTGCGAATTATAACTTTTGTTCCTTCTAAAATTCTCTACAAGATTGGTTAAGGGAGCACAGACATGCAAACACTCTAGCTAACACTTTTAATTCAGTCAAACAAAACCACTCAGGTGGTCAAAGCAAGTCAACCATGGATTAAAAGCATATTTAGACTAAATGACCAATGCAAACATTGATCCAAATTGCATCCTAAACATGTCTAAGTGATTTTGGTGACCAAACATCAAGCACTTATACTACTAGTTATCACATTCCTATGCCAATCAAGCATGAGTTTAGTGAATCAAGCATCACACATGAAAGGACATTCAACCTTATTTTGTTAATGCCATGCATAATGATGCTTATGCTAATGAATGCAAGTGCTAATGCATGCTTAACACCAGGGGTGTTACAGAGTATTGGTTCCACCATCAATTTCATATAAGCGACTAGCGCATGGACCTCCTACTTGCTGACTTGTTAGTAGAACTGAAGTACTAGCACCCAAGATGATCCAACATTCGACTCCATATGTAGGAATTTTTTTAATTTTAATCTTTTTTAATCAATATTTTAAAAATAACCACACCCAGAAAATATTTGCTCCTCATATCCCTTTTGATTGCGCCAACGCCTATGGCGCGATCAAATAATGTTGTCACGCCACATGCGTTAGCGTGGCAAGATACGACACTTTGGATGTTGTTTCCGACGTGGAAAAACTTGTCGCACCATTGCTTGTGGCGCGACAGTATTGTCTTGTCACGCCACCGGGAATGGCGCCACAAGACTGAATTTTCAAAAAAATCATAACTCCTCAATACTACGTCGGATGAAGATGGTTTCTATATGAAAATTGTAGATCTCAACGAGATCTACAACTTTCTAATTTTGCGTCTTTTCATTTCAGGACGTTAAAATGTCTAAACAATTATGTGAAGTTTCAGCACCAAAATGATCGCGTATTAGCCCGTTTCGATGAGTGGCGACAGAGGGAGTAGGCAGTGGCCCGCCGGGGACGATGCCTGTGCTGGGGATGGCCGTGCTCATGCCAAGGACGGCGATGCCACGCTCGTGCCGGCACGGCGGTGGCGGCCTGGGGGCGTGATAATGATTATCTTTTGGTAGGTTGTGTATCAAGTTAAGTTACCGGATATGCGTTATCTATATAGCAAAAAACGCTCAACAACAAACTTTCTCACTCATGGCTTCCGTGTTTATGTTCAGCCGCTGCTTCAGCATGTGTGGACCGATATCACTTACTCACAAAAGTGATTTGTTTATCTAGTAACGATATCACATAAAAGATGTTAAGGATATAATAAGGGTATTTGTGATGTCTATCTATTTGGTAGGTTACAAAGCAAGATAAATCATCGGTTATCAATACAACAAAGAACGGTTCAAATTTCGGCTTGCTTTTGTATCAAAAGAGTTATACTCACTGAGAATAATAAAATACAACTCCAATGCACTCTTTTGCAAATGACGTTCTTTGTACGTATTGAGCCACTTTTCTTAGTTGCAAAGCAAGCGAAGTCATCGGTTACAAATACAACAACAATAACAAAAAACACTTCATCCTTCAGCTTGCTTCGGTATCAATGGAGTTGGACTCGCCGAGGATAATGAAATATAATTCCAACCAACTCCCTTACTCACGACTTTCTATGTGCGTGTTGCGCCACTGTTTTTGGTATGTTGCAAAACAAGTGAAGTCATTGGTTATCAACACAGCAAAAAAACGCTTCATCCTTTGGCTTGCTTTTTTTTTTGAGGGAAGACATTTGGCGCACTTTATTGATTATCAAACATGGTTACATCATGTTGACAACCAAAAATGATCATTTTTGTGAGGTTGTCAAAAGGGGAAATGGACTTCACCATTGTGTTCCTCTCGTCGAGACGATTGAAAAACATATATGGAATGTCCAATTTGAAGTTCGGACGAGAGAGTTATGCATCCGAGAAAAGTTGCTTGTGTTGGGAATATGCCCTAGAGGTAATCATAGAGATGATGATATTCCGCTTGTATCCATGATATATAAAATATGTCCATTGAATATCCATTAAAGACAACTTGTATTGATTGGCAATTATGTGAATTGTTTGTGGAACTCTTTTACTTGTATGGTTATTCTATATTCGTCCCTGGTCGGAGTTCATGTGAGGACACACATGAATATTAGACTAGCACATTATTAGTTGATGACTATGTTTCACAAGTTATGGACATGGAGATGTCGAACTAATAATGTGGGCACATGTATGACATGTAGGCTGGACGACCCGACATGAGATTGTCTCTATACACATCATATACGTTATGTCCTTCGACCGAGATTGTTGTATGTACTCGAGATGTGTATCGACTTGCTTAGGGACCGACAAACGCTACTCCGTCACTTTGGGTAGTTATAAAGGATGTCTTCGGGTTTGTCGAGAAGCATGCTTTGCGAGACATAGACAATCAAGATGGGACTTGCCCCTCTCTAATGAGAGAGATATCACTGGATCACTCAAGTGATTGGATCAACAAATGCATGGCCGTGCTTGGGTTAAGTGTTAACCCACGAGTTGAACCATATATCATGAGGCAAGGGAGTAACTTGTATATGGTCGTAGTGGTTCGTCGATATGATCATTTGCGTACGCATAGGAGTTGTCATGCCTTGCTAGAGGCCGCTGTCGGCTATTGGGCGAATAGGAGTATTCGGCCCATGTCTATGTGTGCGTGAACCCAAAGGGTCGCACGCTTAAGAGGCCGGAAGCCTAATTCGAGTTGGACTCGAATTAGACAAGGCTTAGGGTTTCTAATGCGTCTCCAATTCGGAAAGCACATGAGAGACACCTATATAAGAAGAGGGGAGGGGCGTGGCCAAACATACAACCAAAGATAATCCACGCCTTTGGCAGCCACCGTCGCCCTCCACGCTCTCGCCTTCGCTCCTCGCGGACCTAGCAGTCCGGAGGCGCATCGCTTCTCCCTCGTACGTGTGTGACACCTCGGAGGTGCTGCATCTGGAGCACAAGGACGAACCGCACGAACCGCAAGTGGTGGGAGGAGTTGCTGGACGACCACGCAACTGCACGGCACTGCTGCGACGCGTTCGACTACATCGAGTCGTCTTCCGCTGCATCTGCGCGTCAAGTGGTAATCCCGTAACCTGTAACTAGTAGTAGATCCTGGGCGATGAGGTAGAAAAGTTTTATTTTCTGGCTAGCGTAGCACCCTCATAACCCAACAGTGGTATCGGAGCTCTATACTGCGTTGTTATAGGTTCTGGATGTCGCATATGTGATATGCATGGTTTTAGATGAGTCTCGATCTTGGTTCATGATCTTGCCGCGCCGGTCTTGTAACGATCTACTCGTACCGGTCGGAATTCCGCCATCCGAGTTAAGTGATACATGTAAATCCAATCACGGCAAGTTAGAGATCAATCGAGATTGATCGAATTGAACCCTAGGTCAAGTGCCGAGCGCATGTGATGCGCGGCGGTGGCGATTGGATCAGCCACCGGGCGCCGGGTTGCCGAGAAAAGTTCTGTTCGTAAAACAGCCGTAACTTTTTAACCGTAACTCGGATCGAGACGATTCTTAAACGAAAGTTGTAGAGAAAAAAATTTTACATACACCCCAAACTGGCCCGAGCCAGATTTGCGAAAAACGGCTTGGAAGATAGAGTTTTTTCGTGATTTACTTTTTGTAGTCGGAATCGGTTACCTCTGTTTTGCAGGTTTTGATGACTGGTATAGCCCTTATGTGTATGTGATGCATGTATGTCATGAGGATGACAATATGGGCTATACCAAGTCATATCTGTGTTTATGCCGTTCTTACCATGTTCTACTTTCATATGCTATAATGTTTTTGTCTACATTCGTGCGGTAGTGAAATAGAACGATCCTCGCAATGTTTAAGTTTGTGCTCCCCAAACCTTGCACTTTGTCATTTGTCTTGTACAATCGATGGTGGGTCTATGAAATTAGGGTGCCATCGATTTTACTTGACTAAGACAGTTCGTATCGGATACTTACTGCGAAGGTTTGGTTGCTTAAACAAGGTCATCCTAACGGTTAGGGACCTTGGAGCATGAGAAGTTGGTAACCCAAGCATAGAGATGCTATCCAACAACAAGAGTCATATGCGATATGATTAGCAAAAAGTTGCTTACCGATCTATCATGTCTTCTAGCGGTGATGCTAAAGCTCACTAGTCGACTTGCTAGTTGTGGGTCTTGAATCACTAAGTTTCAATCGAGGGATATTGATTTTAGTGGGAGTAAATCATATTTGATATTATTTACTCTATCATGGATATTTTGTCTTAGTATTTTGCATTACTTTTGTTGTAGATTAAATAGTGTCTTCTAAGCAACCATTTACTTTGCGTTCGATTCTTGAGAAAGATAAGTTGAATGGAACAAATTATGCGGATTGGATCCGCAATCTGAGAATTGTTCTCAGGGCTGAGAAAAAGGAGGAATATCTAGACACCCCCTTACCAGATGAGCCTGCTGAAGGTCGGTGGCCAAGTGTTGGCAGTCCAGAACAAGCCTAACTTTAACAGAAAGAAGGGCTGGGGGAAGAAAAAGGGCAAGGCTAAAGATGAGATCTCTAAGCCAGCTCCGCCCGCCCCCAAAGCTGGACCACCGGCTGATGCTAAATGCTTTCATTGTGGTAAGAATGGTCACTGGAAGAGAAACTGCAAGCTGTACTTAGCGTCCTTAGAGAAGGACGGCGGTAGTAAAGGTACTACCGCTCATACGCTTGTTGTTTATGTTACAGACATCTTCCTCGCTAACTCTTATATCAATTCTTGGGTATTTGATACCGGATCGGTTGCTCATATTTGCAATACGATGCAAGGAATGATAAGAAGTAGAAGCGTGAAGAAAGGAGAGGTTGATTTCCACGTGGGCAACAATGCAAGAGTTCTTTGCGTTGAACGTCGGGACGATGCAACTTCACCGCCGTCGGGATTTGTCATGGAATCGAATAATTGTTATTTTGTTCCTAGTCTAAGTCGAAACATTATGTCACCTTCATGTTTGATGAAGGATGGTTATTCATTTGCGAGTAAAGACAATGGTTGTGTTATCTCGAAGAATGATATGTTTGTGGCTCTTGTATCCATTGTGAATGGATTATTTATTTTAAATCTTGATGATGCACCTGTCGTAATGTTAATGCTAAAAGGCCTCGGCTTAATGAGTTAAGTCCTACATATATGTGGCATTGTCGTTTGGGTCATATAAGTGAAAATCGCATGAAGAGGCTCCATGATGATGGACTTCTAACTTCGTTTGATTTTGAATCTTACGAGACATGTGAGGCTTGCCTTTTAGGCAAGATGACCAAGACGCCTTTCTCGGGTTTTCCCGAGAGAGCGTCTGACTTATTGGAACTAGTACATAGTGATGTATGTGGACCAATGAGCACGACAGCTAGAGGCGGTTTTCAATACTTCATAACTTTTACTATGACTTTAGTAGATATGGCTATGTCTACCTAATGAAGCATAAGTCTGAAACATTTGAAAAGTTCAAAGAATTTCAGAATGAAGTAGAGAACCAACGTGGCAAGAAAATTAAGGCCTTGCGATCTGATCGTGGAGGCGAATATTTGAGTCATGAGTTTAGCAATCATCTTAAGAGTTGCGGAATTGTTCCACAGCTTACGCCACCGAACGCCACGTAGAAATGGTGTGTCTCGAGCGGCGTAATCGGACTTTGTTGGACATGGTTCGGTCTATGATGAGCCGATCGGACCTACCTTTATCGTTTTGGGGATATGCTCTAGAAACAAATAGCTTTCACATTGAATAGAGTACCATCTAAGTCCGTAGTTAAGACACCATATGAGATATGGACTGGGAAGAGTCCTAGTTTGTCTTTTCTAAAAATTTGGGGTTGTGAGGTTTATGTCAAACGGCTTATATCGGATAAGCTAACACCCAAATCGGACAAGTGTTTTTTCGTGGGATATCCAAAGGAAACTTTAGGATATTACTTCTACAACCGCTCGAGGGCAAAGTGTTTGTTGCTCGAAACGGTGTTTTCTTAGAGAAAGAGTTTCTCAAAAGAGAGAAGAGTGGACAAAAGGTGTATCTTGAAGAAGTTCAAGATGAGCCGATCGAGAAGGACTCTACGAGTGATGCTAATGTAGCAGAACAAGTTGAGATGCCCGTGGCCACGAAACACCTCCACAACCACGAAGATCGGCAAGACTTCGCGAGTTGCGTGGGGATCTGTTATTGTTGGACGATGACGAACCTGCAACATACGCGAAGCTATGATGGACTCGTAGATTCCGAGCAATGGCGAGTGCCATGAGATCCGAGATAGATTCCATGGGAAATAATCAAGTTTGGAACTTGGTTGACCCGCTGATGGTGTTAGACCCATCGAGTGCAAATGGATCTATAAAAAGAAGAAAGATATGGACGGAAATGTTCACGTCTATAAAGCTCGACTTGTCGCAAAGGGTTTTTGGCAAGTTCAAGGAATTGACTACGACGAGACATTCTCTCCAAAAGAGCGATGCTTAAATCTATCCGGATCATTCTAGCAATAGCGGCCTATTTCAATTATGAAATTTGGCGTATGGATGTTAAAACAGCCTTTCTAAATGGAAATTTGGAAGAGGACGTGTATATGATACAGCCGAAGGTTTTGTTGATCCAAATAATGCTGGAAAAATATGCAAGCTTAAGAAATCTATTTATGGGTTAAAGCAAGCATCTCGGAGTTGGAACATTCGTTTTGATGAGGTTGTCAAAGGGTTTGGCTTCCGTCGGAATGAAGAAGAGCCTTGTGTTTACCAAAAGGCTAGTGGGAGCGCTGTTGTATTTCTAATCTTGTATGTGGATGACATACTATAGATTGGGAATGACATTCCTATGTTGCAATCAAAGACTTCACCGAATAATAGTTTTTCTATGAAGGATTTGGGAGATGCGGCATACATCTTGGGCATTAAGATCTATAGAGATAGGTCGAAAAGGCTAATAGGATTATGCCAAGATACATATATTGACAAGGTGTTGAAACGGTTCAACATGGAGCAATCCAAGAAAGGGTTCTTGCCTATGTCACATGGTATGCGCTTTAGCGACAAGCAATGTCCTTCATCGGATGAAGAGCGCAAACGCATGAGTAAGGTTCCATATGCTTCGGCGGTCGGTTCCATCATGTATGCCATGATATGTACTCGCCAGATGTCTCATATGCTCTAAGTGTTGCGAGCGGTACCAAGGCAATCCCGGTGAGAGTCACTTTGGGCGCCAGTTAAAAACATCCTTAAGTACTTGAGAAGAACTAAGGATGAGTTCCTGATCTATGGAGGTGAGGAAGAGCTCGTTGTAAATGGTTACACCGATGCTAGCTTCCAAACCGATGTAGATGATTCACAATCTCAATCGGGTTTCGTGTTCACGGTAAATGGTGGTGCGCAAGCTGGAAAAGTTCCAAGCGGGAGACAGTGTCCGATTCTACAACGAAGCCGAGTACATTGCGGCTTCGGAAGCCGCAAAGGAAGGTGTTTGGATGAGGCGTTTCCTCATTGATCTTGGTGTGTTTCCTAATGCGGCTAGCCCATTGAATCTACATTGTGATAATAATGGGGCGATAGCGCAGGCTAAGGAGCCAAGGAATCACCGGAGAAGAACAAACATGTACGGCGGAAATTTCACCTCATTCGACAGGTTCATCGGTGAAGGTGAAATTAAAATGTGCAAAATACATACGGATTTGAATGTAGCAGATCCGTTGACAAAGGCTCTTCCACAGACCCTAAGCATGAGGCGCACATGTGGTCTATGGGGATTAGACATATTAGAGATTAACTCTAGTGCAAGTGGGAGACTGTTGGGAATATGCCCTAGAGGTAATCATAGAGATGATGATATTCCGCTTGTATCCATGATATATAAAATATATCCATTGAATATCCATTAAAGACAACTTGTATTGATTGGCAATTATGTGAATTGTTTGTGGAACTCTTTTACTTGTATGGTTATTCTATATTCGTCCCTGGTCGGAGTTCATGTGAGGACACACATGAATATTAGACTAGCACATTATTAGTTGATGACTATGTTTCACAAGTTATGGACATGGAGATGTCGAACTAATAATGTGGGCACATGTATGACATGTAGGCTGGACTGACCCGACATGAGATTGTCTCTATACACATCATATACGTTATGTCCTTCGACTGAGATTGTTGTATGTACTCGAGATGTGTATCGACTTGCTTAGGGACCGACAAACGCTACTCCGTCACTTTGGGTAGTTATAAAGGATGTCTTCGGGTTTGTCGAGAAGCATCTTTGAGACATAGACAATCAAGATGGGACTTGCCCTCTCTAATGAGAGAGATATCACTGGATCACTCAAGTGATTGGATCAACAAATGCATGGCCGTGCTTGGGTTAAGTGTTAACCCACGAGTTGAACCATATATCATGAGGCAAGGGAGTAACTTGTATATGGTCGTAGTGGTTCGTCGATATGATCATTTGCGTACGCATAGGAGTTGTCATGCCTTGCTAGAGGCCATTGGCCGGCTATTGGGCGAATAGGAGTATTCGGCCCATGTCTATGTGTGCGTGAACCCATAGGGTCGCACGCTTAAGAGGCTGGAAGCCTAATTCGAGTTGGACTCGAATTAGACAAGGCTTAGGGTTTCTAATGCGTCTCCAATTCGGAAAGCACATGAGAGACACCTATATAAGAAGAGGGGAGGGGCGTGGCCAAACATACAACCAAAGATAATCCACGCCTTTGGCAGCCACCGTCGCCCTCCACGCTCTCGCCTTCGCTCCTCGCGGACCTAGCAGTCCGGAGGCGCATCGCTTCTCCCTCGTACGTGTGTGACACCTCGGAGGTGCTTTGCATCCGGAGCACAAGGACGAACCGCACGAACCGCAAGTGGTGGGAGGAGTTGCTTTGGACGACCACGCAACTGCACGGCACCTGCTGCGACGCGTTCGACTACATCGAGTCGTCTTCCGCCGCATCTGCGCGTCAAGTGGTAATCCCGTAACCCGTAACTAGTAGTAGATCCTGGGCGATGAGGTAGAAAAGTTTTATTTTCTGGCTAGCGTAGCACCCTCATAACCCAACAGCTTGACCTGCTGGAAACTTCCGGTTCAAATTCCGATCTGGGGCCGGAACTTCCGGTCGAGACCGGAACTTCCGGTCAAACACCGGAAGTAAATGCTGATGCACGGTTGTGCGCGGCAGGAACTTCGGGTCCAAGTTCCGTTCCGGGGCCAGAACTTCCGGTCAGGACCAGAACTTCTGGTCAAACGCCGGAAGTAAATGCTGATGCGCCGTTGTGCGTGGGTTGTCACCACTGGAACTTCCGGTAGTCACTCCGGAACTTTCGGTTGTTGCGAGGATTTTTCAGATCTCGAACCGGTTTGTTTCTGAGTCGGTTTTTGGTCAATTTCGGACGTGGGAAACTTGAAAAATAGGCTTTGGAGATGTTTCCTACTGGGATAAGACCACCCCCCTCTATATATATGAGAGAATCATGGCCGATTGGTCTCATCCAATCAATCAAACAAAAGACCAATCTATCAACTCCTTTACCCTAGTTCTTCCTCCACGGGATTCATCGGCATCCTAGGCGGCCTCGCTGGTCCTAGGAGATCCTCCAAGTGCTCCTCCCCAACGGATCCTTCTAGGAGTAGTTCAGGAGCCTTTTTCGGCCAAGAACGAGCTCCACATTGGCCTACCGGTCTCTAGATCAATTTGGTCGATTACGTTGCATTCTTGCCGCATTGCAGGTTGTGAAGACAACTTCTAGGGCATCCAAAGCCCACCGGTGTGTTGGCTCAGATCCGTTTCGGCGTCAACATACTTTTTGGTGACTCCACTGGGGAAACCGAGGCGAAAGCTAGAGTTTCAATCCACCAACGACATGGGATCAGATGGTGATGTCACGAAGGACTCGAGCGAAGTCCATAGCGGCAACATCATCAAGCCTACGTCTGTGGAGGAGCTTACTCCAGAGCTGAAGGCACAATTGCAGGCCAAGTGGGAAGAATTCCAGAAAGCTTTTCTGGATGGATGTTCCAAAGGTCGTCATGATAAAGTCATGCGGTTCTAGGAGCCAAGCATTGCTGATTTCTTGGGATCTTCATCAAAGAAAGCAGTAAATACGGAATCTCATCCTAAGTTTGATGATGCTCCGGTATCGCAAGCTGAAGTTGCTAAGATGTTGTTAGATCAAAATTTTGTGCTTACTCAAACTATACAACATTCTCACGGTCTTTTAGAGGCTAAGATAAATAAGTTAGCCGGAAAGACAACCGATTCGAATCAATCGGGTGTCTTACCACAACCTGAACTTGGTATGCCTCAAGGTTATTTTCAAAATCAATCATCTATTGCCGAGGGTAGTAAGTTAACATCGGGTCCGTTTGCCAGAACCGGTCATGTTGGTACAAGTGCAGCAGGGAGTGCTCAAAAATCGGTTCCTTTACGAACCGATTATAGAGCATCAAGAGCTTTCGAGAGAAATAACGTTTTACCAAACCCACCGAAGTCTCCTAACAGGAATCCTATAGCTAAAAATATGCAGACTCCTCCTCCCTCTAACGATTTCAATGATGTGTTAAATTGGTTTAGGGAGGATTTCACTAAGTCTCTTGAGGAAAGTCTAGGTGTACACTTGAAAACTGCTAAAAACATGTACACAAAACCGTACCCTTCCGCCATTGACTACATGAGAAATCCTGAGGGGTGGAAGGTACCTGACTTTTAGAAATTTAATGGTGTTGGTAATAAGACTACCATGGAGCATGCTGTTGACGGTCGATAAGTGTCAATTTTTACCATCAACTAAGCATGAGACAGGACCTAAACATAATTATCTTCTAGATATAGGGCTTACACTAATAGAATTCCATGAGTTTTGGTGAATGTCTGTTTCTACAGGGTGTCAGCTGAAAATACCCAAGGAAGGCCCACATGTCAGGTTTACATAGAGATAATCGGGGCCCGACCAAAATTCATGTCGGAAGGTTCGAGAAGGCTCTGGACCAAACGGGAGCCCGAACCGGCTCGGTGACGGGCGGCCGCCCGGGCATGAAGTCGGCCGCCCGTGACTTCAACCAATCAGAACGAGTCTCGCGGATCCCTATTCCACCGCCTTTGAGGATGAATAATAATCGTCCATTTAGGTCGGTTTGATCCGAGGGCTGTGGTGCATCCTAGAGGGCTATATAAACAGGGCCCCTGACCCCTGGAGGAGGCATTCCTTAAACCCTAATTCATTATCTCCCAGCGGGATCAGAGTTGTAGAGGCGTCCCTTGAATGGATGACTTCTCTTCTCTAGAGAATTAGAGCTAGACATTCCAATGTAGTAGATTAGATCTAGATGAGAGTTAGGAGAGCGGAGCTGCGCTCCGATTATGGAGAAGTCTTGAGATTTGGTATGTCTTTGTATCTACTCTTTGTAAGACTTATGCTTTAATATATTTATCTTCTCTATTTACTTTTATGCCTATCTTGTGATTGTTAGTATAGTTGTTATGCTTTAGTATGGGATCTTCGCTCGCATCGAGTGCTCTAGTTATCTTAAGTAATTAGAGTAGTAATTGTTAGCATAAGCGTGGTGTTTAGGCTGTCGGTTACCTGAGTTTGCGCCCTATTCTCTGGTTGTGTGGTAGTTACGGGAGGTGACAGCCCCGTCCACACCGAATTGAGTGGGTTCTTAAATTAGTAAGACCGTAGTCACGTCGGTAGAGTTATCCTTTGTGGTGTTTTCCCATCTAGTGATGTCCCGAAGTGCTATTGTATGATTGCTATATCTATCCATCCCCTGTTATCACAGAACTAGAGTAATAGAGAAGTATTTAAGAACCTTAATCTCTCCCGTTGTCCTCTCACTCTAGCTAGCTACTCATTTATTATAGAATTCTCATGTGTGCTTTATTATATTACCTTATTGATATCATTTACCCCTGCTTTAGTCTAGTTGGTTTACTACGTTAGTAGATACATGATGGTGAGTTATCAGATTCTTTAACCCTTGCTTTCCTGTGGTAAAATATAAATAACAATACCTGGTTTACTCCCGGTAAAATGCTACAATGGTATGTTCTCAGGCGCTTGCGGAATCCTTTATATTTTAGTTGCACTTAATTTATACCAACACATGCTAGTATGTATCTTGCTCGGTTAGGGAAGCTAGTGCTCATGATTATATGAAGAACCATAATTTCCCTTTATCTTTGATCAATGCGATTTTTTATGGTTTACTTCATTACCACCATTGTCAATTAATTCTTGGGCTCGGTTAGAGGAAAAGTTTCATAGTCATTTTTATCTTTGGGACTCAAAAAACTAGATTATCACACCTTACTGCTGTTAAATAAATGCGTGACGAAGCTGTCCTAGATTTCGTTAATAGGGCTAGAGAGATTAAAAACAAGTGTTTTTATCTTAATATTTCTGAAAGAGATCTTGTTGATATATGCTTTAATGGTTTACATTCTAGAATTCATGAGAAATTAGAGAATGTACAATTTACTAGCTTCAATCACCTTGTCGAGAGGGCCGTTTTCTGAGAATCGCGCCTTAAAGACTCTCGTGACACATATAGAATGCATCGTTCGAACACACATGCTTTTGATGCTTTTTCAGATTGTTTGGATGATGAAAGTAAGGAGTGCAATGCCGCTAAAATTAGGTGGCCAGCGGAGAATAAACATGTCACTTGTCCTTCTCTCAAGCCGATTCAAAAGAATCAGAATGAGGAAGTGAAATTTACTTTTGATGTTTCTAAATGCGACCGAATTTTTGGTAAATTACTCAAAATCGAATGCATTAGAATTAATTATACTTTGCCTTCCACAGATGAGATTAAGAGAAGATCTTATTGTAAATATCATAACTCTTATTCTCATGCCACTAATGATTGCAATGTCTTTTGTCGGCAGGTCCAATCGGCTCTTAATGAGGGACGATTGAGTCTTACTGATATGGAGGTCAACAAGAATCCGTTTCCTGACCACACAATTGAGGCAGGAACTCCAGCTATATTGATCTGACCTGAGCAAGCCAATAAAGCTAAAGGCAAGAATGTCATTATCAGCGAACCACGTGTCGCACCGAATGTCCAGAAGAATTCAAGGTGCCAAGTGGTGCTTGAGAAGGATGAACAGGGCAAGAACAAGCTTACAATCACCGCTGGATCAGTGGAGGCATTGAGATGGCAAAGATGGTATGAGATGCAAGCAGCACTACAGAGGCTAGCTAGGCCGACTGCCCCAGTCAGCTAGGCCGAGTCAGCCAAGCTAGTTGAGCCGACTGCCTCAGTCGGCCAGACCGGCTCCCAGCTTCCAGAGCCCTCTGTCACCGCCGGTATTCGCGTTATGCGCACATTTGTTCCACAAAATCCGAAGGTGGGAGTATGGAAAGTAAAAGAGCAGAAAATCAAGAAACTGGTGGTGAAGCCACTTTGTACTTTTGATCGACTTATGGTGAAGTACAAGAAACAAAAGGCCGATTTTGAGAATCGGCCGATAAAAAAAACAGAGTCTACACCTCCTAAGCGAGAAGTTGAGGATAAAAAGCAAAAGGTTGTGGCTCCACCGACAGATCCTCCTTTGCAGGTTGCTCATCCTCATGTGTCTCGTTGGGGGCCGTCGATCCAGCCAACCCCGCTAGTTGCACCATTGCCACTATGGGGTCCTCAAGGAGCATGGGTACCATATCCGCCAGCTCATATTCCGGTTCATCACAGATTGGGGGATATTGCAAAACATCCTGTCTTTAGCCGTTTGGATTTTCAATCGGGCTCTAACATGATAAATCAAGAACGATCAATCAAGGCACCTGTGCAGCAAACATATGTCCAGAAGAAAATTCAAGTGCCTGAGAAGTCTGTTCCAAAGAGTGCTCCATCACCTAGCATCACAATCGGGTCAATGACGGCTCCTGTCATTACTGGCAATGAACCGATTGTGATTGGGGGGCAAGATCCAGCAAAGAAAAGGGTTGAAGATCCCAAAGAGGTTGCTGGAGAAGAAGTGAAAGAGAAGCTGCCAAGGGATCTAAAGTATACCCAACCTAAGTGGTGCCCTTCCGGGTTGGATAAAACTCAAAGGCGGAAACTTCAGCGAGCACGGGCAAGGAAGATGAAGCGACAAGCTCTTGGGATAGCAGAAGAACAAGCTGCACCAGAAGCAACCTAAGAAATTCCACTAAAGATCGACATAGGTGCTACTGCAGCCCCTGAGTCAGCCCAGCCGACTGTAGAGTCAGCTGAGCTGGCTGCCGAGTCGGTAAGGCCGGCTCTCACTGTTGGGGATGCTCCGACAAGCTCCGAATCAGCTATGATGCTTCCCAAAATGTCTGTGCCGATTCCTGCAGGTTTTGAAGACCTTGGAGATTCTCCAAAAGATTTCGCCACCACTATTGCCAAATTGGTGGTCATGGAGGCTCCAGAAGTGCAAGAAGAGATGGTTGACTATGAGATGACTCCAGAGAGGGCGCCGGTGAATGTAGTGTATCTCAATTCTGATTACTACATAGTCAACCATGCTGAAGAAGAACCACCAGCAGCGGAGTTGGTGTTTGCCATTGAAAATGCCGTGTTTAAGAAGCTAGGAGTGCCAGTGGATCACCTTAGGCCACTGCATTTGAAGGGTCACATCAACGGAGTGCCAGTTCATAGCCTGTTGGTGGACAGCAGTGCAATTGTGAATGTCATGCCATATTCGATGTGCAAGAAGCTTGGGAACAAGGATAAGGAGCTTGTCAAGACAAACATGACCATCACAGGTGTTGGCAGAGATGCTCCAATTCTAGCTAGAGGTATTGCTAATGTTAAGTTGACCATCGAAAGCAAGACTTTGGCGACCGCTTTCTTCATCGCCGACATCAAGGGGAGCTACAGTGCTGTACTTGGGTGTGATTGGGTTCATGCTAATGAGTGTGTGCCATCCAGCTTACACCAATATCTCATCCAATAGGTGGGAGATGCTATTGAGGTTGTTCATGCAGATTCATCGGTCGAGGTTGCCACGACCGATGCCTTCGATATTGGGAGGCACGGTGCATTTGCTTGCTTGTCCGGTAAGGATCTCTCAGGATATGACTTTGTAAGCTCCACTAGGCAAGGCTTTGTTCCTGTATCTCTTAAGCTAATTGACAATCGGTTTAGTACCATCGTGTAATCCATGGATAATGTTGAATGGTTAAAGCATTGTGTTGAACAGTATCGGACTGAAAAGACCCATGCCTGTGAAGCTATTGATGACTTTGATGAGCTCAATAAGTTGAGCCAAGGTTTCACATTGGCCGACCCATTAGAATAGATTGATATTGGGGATGGCACTATGCCATGGCCGACGTTTGTGAATCAAAACTTGGAAGCTGATTATAAATCTGAATTAATCGTGCTTCTCAAGGAATATGTTGATTGTTGCATGGAACTACACTGAAATGCCTGGATTGAGCCGTGATCTTGTTGAACATCGGCTCCCTATCAAGGATGTATTCAAGCCCTTCAAGCAGCATCCGAGGCGCTTCAATTCGGCCATCCATGACCGAATTAAGGAGGAGATCAATTGGTTGTTGCAAGCAGAATTCATTCGTCCATGCCAATATGCGGAGTGGGTTTCAAATATTGTGCCAGTTGAGAAGAAAGATTCAGGCAAGATTAGAGTATGCATTGATTTCAGAGATTTGAATAGAGCCACTCCCAAAGATGAATACCCTATGCCTATAGCCGATATGTTGATCAATGATGCTTCTGGACATAGAGTGATTAGCTTTCTTAATGGTAATGCGGGATATAATCAGATTTTCATGGCAGAAGAAGACACATCAAAGACAACTTTCATTTGTCCTGGCTTTGTCTGATTGTTTGAGTGGATTGTGATGACCTTTGGATTGAAGAATGCGGGTGCAACTTATCAAAGGGCTATGAATTTGATTTTCCATGATCTAATTGGGGTGATTATGGAGGTTTACATTGATGATATTGTGATTAAATCGGCTGCCCATAAATCCCACTTAGCCGATTTGCGTCTTACTTTTGAGAGAATGCGCCGTTATGGTTTGAAGATGAATCCACTCAAATGTGCTTTTGGAGTATCGGCTGGGAAGTTTCTAGGCTTCATCATTCATGACAAAGGCATAGAGGTTGATCCTAAGAGAATTGAGAAGACCACGAAAGTTCAGCCACCTACATGTAAGAAAGATCGTAGAAATTCTTAGAAAAGGTGAACTACTTGAGAAGGTTCATTGCTAATTTGTCCGGGAAGATTATTCCTTTTACTCCTATACTCAAGTTGAAGGATGAATCTGAATTCACTTGGTGGGCAAGGCAATAAGAAGCATTTGATAAGATAAAGGAGTATTTGTCATCGCCGCCTGTTCTTCGTGCACCTAGGAGAGGAGCTCCATTCAAACTTTATATTACTGCAGAAGATAAGATTATTGGGACTGTTATGACTCAAGAAGATGAAGGGAAAGAGTATGTGATTGCCTAACTAGGACGTTGTCTTCTTGATCCTGAGGCAAGGTATGCCCATATTGAAAAATTATGCTTATCACTGTACTTTGCATGTCACAAGATGAGGCATTATCTTCTTTCAAGTACATTTGTGGTAGCATGTCAGGCCGATATCATCAAGCATATGCTATATCGGCCAATCCTTAGTAGAAGGTTGGACAAATGGGCATACTCTTTAATTGAATATGACGACTTATGAGCCGTTGAGAGCCGTAAAAGTTCAAGTCCTTGCTGATTTTATTATTGAGCATAGTATTGATTTAGATGAGGAAGTCAATTACCTCACTATTACTCCCTGGAAATTATACTTTGATGGATCGGTTTGTAAAGAAGGCCAAGGTATTGGTATTGTTTCTCCTAATAATGCTGAAACAGGAATGTGAAGCCGGTTGGATTTCCATTACACTAACAACCAAACCGAATATCAAGCTTTGTTATTCGGATTGGTCATGACAAATTCCATGGGAGTACAACATGTGGAGGCCTATGGTGATTCATTGCTGGTAGTACAGCAAGTTAATGGAGGATTTCAATGTTTAGATGGATCACTTCGAGCTTGTCTTGACACTTATCTTGGATATATCTCCAAATTTGCCGAATTCAAGATTTGGCATATTCCAAGAGATGAAAATCAAAAGGCTGACATGTTGGCTCAACAGGCATCAGGCTTTCACGTCAGTGGGCATAATTTTCATATACAAGAAAAGCCGATGCATGAAGATATTAATTTTTTCTATGCGAGTACAAGTAAATTGGCTCGGCCGACGTAGAATCGGTTGGATTAACCAATTCTTCGAGGCGGATGCCGATTCACCCGATAATGTCCTAAATCGGTCTAGTTCGGATTCGGTAATTCTAGTACCGATTTGGAGGATTGGAGGACTCCCTTGATGAAATATTTGTAGGATCCTAGTGTCAAAATTGATAAGAGCATCCGGAGAGTTGCATTCAAGTATACTTTGCAACATGGTGAACTCTATCGGGGAACTTCTGATGATTTGTTACTCAAGTGCCTGGGATCTGATCAAGCAAGAGTGGCTATGGGAGAAGTCCATGAAGGAATTTGTGGTACACATCAATCGGCCCCAAAGTTGAAGTGGTTGTTGAGAAGGGCTGGTTTTTATTGGCCTACTATGATGGCCAATTGCTTTCTCTATTACAAAGGATGTGAAGAGTGTCAACGGTTTGGTAATATCCAGTTGGTGCCTGCTACTATGCTACATCCAATTATCAAGCCATGGCCGTTCAGAGGTTGGGGGCTAGATTTCATTGGCCAAATTCATCCCCCATCTTCAAAAGGACACAAGTTTGTCTTGGTTGCTACGGATTATTTCACAAAGTGGTGCGAGGCAGTTCCTTTGAAGAATATGACACATAAGGAGGTGATTGAATTTATTACTGAACATATTGTGCATAGATTCGGCATTCCTCAAACATTAACTTCAGATCAAGGGACGTCCTTTATGGCCAAAGAAGTGAAGGATTTTGCCGAATCATATGGGATTAAGATGCTTAATTCATCTCCATACTATGCTCAAGCTAATGGCCAAGCTGAAGCTAGTAACAAGACTCTAATCAAGCTTATTAAAAAGAAGATTGAAGAGACTCCAAGAAGGTGGCATGAGGTGTTGTCTAAAGCTTTGTGGGCGTATCGCATATCAAAGCATGGTGCTACTAAGGTTACTCCTTTTGAGTTGGTATATGGTCAAGAAGCCATGTTACCCGTCGAAGTGAATTTGGATGCATACAGATTTGCCAAGCAAAATGATTTGACAGCTGTTGTGTACCATGACATGATAATGGACAATATCGATGAGGTGACAGATAAAAGATTAAAAGCTCTCAAGGAGATTGAGAAAGACAAAGCTCGTGTTGCAAGGGCCTATAACAAGAAAGTAGAGGTCAAATCGTTTCAAGTTGAGGATCTAGTGTGGGAAACCATACTACCTATTGGATCGAAGACTAATCAATTTGGCAAGTGGTCATCTAGATAGGAGGGTTCTTTAGGAGTGATTAGAGTCATATATGAAAATTCATATCTGCTGGAGACAATGAAATGTGAATGTCTCCCTAAGGCAATCAACGGGAGGTATCTCAAAAAATACTAAGTGTTTGGTAAGAAGCCTAGAGTGCTCTTCCAAGCAATGGCCGATACATGTATCGCCCTTAGAACAAAAATGGCCAATGTATACATCGCCCTTAGCCGCTGATCAGCCGATGTGATGGGCATCGTTGCTGGTCGGTTATTCATCGCAGGGTGTTTTCAGGTTCAATGCATCATTCACCTGAAAACAGGGGGGCATATGTTGACAACAAAAAATGATCATTTTTGTGATGTTGTCAAAAGAGGAAATGGACTTCACCATTGTGTTCCTCTCATCGAGACGATTGAAAAACATATATGGAATGTCCAATTTGAAGTTCGAATGAGAGAGTTATGCACCCGAGAAAAGTTGTTTGACCTGCTCGAAACTTCCGGTTCAACTTCCAGTCTGGGGTCGGAACTTCCGGTCGAGACCGGAACTTCCGGTCAAACACCGGAAGTAAATGCTGATGCGCGGTTGTGCGCAGCAGGAACTTCCGGTCCAACTTCCGGTCTGGGCCGAAACTTCCGGTCGGGACCAGAACTTCCGGTCAAACGCCGGAAGTAAATGCTGATGCGCGGTTGTGTGCGGGTTGTCACCACCGGAACTTCCGTTAGTTACTCCGGAACTTACGGTTGTTGTGGGGATTTTTCCGATCTCGAACCGGTTTGTTTCTGAGTCGGTTTTTGGCCTGGACGTGGGAAACTTGGAAAATAGGCTTTGGAGATGTTTCCTACTGGGATAAGACCCCCCCCCTATATATATGAGAGGATCATGGCCGATTAATCCCATCCAATCAATCGAACAAAAAAACAATCTATCAACTCCTTTACCCTAGTTCTTCCTTTAACCCTCTATCCTGCTGTCCGGCGTCTCTCTCCACGGGATTCATCGGCATCCTAGGCGGCCTCGCTGGTCCTAGGAGATCATCCACGTGCTCCTCCCCGACGGTGAAGGGTTATGAGGGTGCTACGCTAGCCAGAAAACAAAAACTTTTTCTACCTCATCGCCCAGGATCTACTGCTAGTTACAGGTTACGGGATTACCACTAGACGCGCAGATGCAGCGGAAGACGACTCGATGTAGTCGAACGCGTCGCCGATAGTGCCGTGCGGTTGCGTGGTCGTCCAACAACTCCTCCCACCACTTGCGGTTCGTGCGTGCTCCCGGATGCGGCACCTCCGAGGTGTCACACACGTACGAGGGAGAAGCGATGCGCCTCGGGGCCGCTAGGTCCGCGAGGAGCGAAGGCGAGAGCGTGGAGGGCGACGGCGGCTGCCAAAGGCGTGGATTAGGTTTGGCCGCGCCCTCCCCTCTACTTATATAGGCGTCTCTCATGTGCCCCGAGTTGGAGGCCCATTAGAAACCCTAAGCCTTGTCTAATTCGGGTCCAACCCGAATTAGGCTTCCACCCTTAAGCGTGCGACCCTATGGGTTCACGCACACATAGACATGGGCCGAATACTCCTATTCGCCCAATAGCCGACAGCGGCCTCTAGCAAGGCGTGACAACTCCTATGTGCACGCAAATGATCATATCGACGAACCACTATGATCACATACGAGTTACTCCTTGCCTCATGATATTTGGTTCAACTCGTGGGTTAACACTTAACCCAAGCACGGCCATGCATTTGTTGATCCAATCACTTGAGTGATCCAGGTGATATCACTCTCCTTAGAGAGGGGCAAGTCCCATCTTGATTGTCTATGTCTCACGGCATGCTTCTCGACAAACCCGAAGACATCCTTTATAACTACCCGAGAACGGAGTAGCGTTTGTCGGTCCCTAAGCAAGTCGATACACATCTCGAGCACATACAACAATCTCGGTCGAAGGACATAACGTATATGATGTGTATAGAGACAATCTCATGTCGGGTCGGTCCATTACATGTCATACATGTGCCCACATTATTAGTTCGACATCTCCATGTCCATGACTTGTGAAACATAGTCATCAACTAATAATGTGCTAGTCTAATATTCATGTGTGTCCTCACATGAACTCCGACCGAGGGACGAATATAGAATAACCATACAAGTAAAAGAGTTCCACAAACAATTCACATAATTGCCAATCAATACAAGTTGTCTTTAATGGATATTCAATGGACACATTTTACATATCATGGATACAAGCGGAATATCATCATCTCTATGATTACCTCTAGGGCATATTCCCAACAGTCTCCCACTTGCACTAGAGTTAATCTCTAATATGTCTAATCCCCATAGACCTCATGTGCGCCTCATGCTTAGGGCCGTGGAAGAGCCTTTGTCAACGGATCTGCTACATTCAAATCCGTATGTATTTTGCACATTTTAATTTCACCTTCACCGATGAACTGTCGAATGAGGTGAAATTTCCGCCGTACATGTTTGTTCTTGGTGATTCCTTGGCTCCTTAGCCAACGCTATCGCCCCATTATTATCACAATGTAGATTCAATGGGCTAGCCGCATTAGGAAACACACCAAGATCAATGAGGAAACGCCTCATCCAAACACCTTCCTTTGCAGCTTCCGAAGCCGCAATGTACTCGGCTTCGTTGTAGAATCGGACACACTGTCTCCTGCTTGGAACTTTTCCAAACTTACCGCACCACCATTTACCGTGAACACGAAACCCGATTGAGATTGTGAATCATCTACATCGGTTTGGAAGCTAGCATCGGTGTAACCATTTACAACGAGCTCTTCCTCACCTCCATAGATCGGGAACTCATCCTTAGTTCTTCTCAAGTACTTAAGGATGTTTTTAACCAAATCCATGACTCTCACCGGATTGCCTTGGTACCGCTCCGCAACACTTAGAGCATATGAGACATCTCGGGCGAGTACATATCATGGCATACATGATGGAACCGACCGAAGCATATGGAACCTTACTCATGCGTTTGCGCTCTTCATCGATGAAGGACATTGCTTGTCGCTAAAGCGCATACCATGTGACATAGGCAAGAACCCTTTCTTGGATTGCTCCATGTTGAACCGTTTCAACACCTTGTCAATATATGTATCTTGGCATAATCCTATTAGCCTTTTCGACCTATCTCTATAGATCTTAATGCCCAAGATGTATGCTGCATCTCCCAAATCCTTCATAGAAAAACTATTATTCGGTGAAGTCTTTGATTGCAACATAGGAATGTCATTCCCAATCTATAGTATGTCATCCACATACAAGATTAGAAATACAACAATGCGCTCCCACTAGCCTTTTGGTAAACACAAGGCTCTTCTTCATTCGACGGAAGCCAAACCCTTTGACAACCTCATCAAAACGAATGTTCCAACTCCGAGATGCTTGCTTTAACCCATAAATAGATTTCTTAAGCTTGCATATTTTTCCAAAGCATTATTTGGATCAACAAAACCTTCGGGCTGTATCATATACACGTCCTCTTCCAAATTTCCATTTAGAAAGGCAGTTTTAACATCCATCTCGCCAAATTTCATAATCGAAATAGGCGGCTATTGCTAGAATGATCCGGATAGATTTAAGCATCGCTGGAGAGAATGTCTCGTCGTAGTCAATTCCTTGAACTTGCCGAAAACCCTTTGCGACAAGTCGAGCTTTATAGACGTGAACATTTCCGTCCATATCTTTCTTCTTTTTATAGATCCATTTGCACTCGATGGGTCTAACACCATCGAGCGGGTCAACCAAGTTCCAAACTTGATTATTTCCCATGGAATCTATCTCGGATCTCATGGCACTCGCCATTGCTCGAATCGAGTCCATCATAGCTTCGCGTATGTTGCGGTTCGTCATCGTCCAACAATAACAGATCCCCACGCAATTCGCGAAGTCTTGCTGATCTTCGTGGTTGTGGAGGTGTTTCAGTGGCCACGGGCATCTCAACTTGTTCTGCTACATTAGCATCACTTGCAGAGTCCTTCTCGACTGGCTCATCTTGAACTTCTTCAAGATACACCTTTTGTCCACTCTTCTCTCTTTTGAGAAACTCTTTCTCTAAGAAAACACCGTTTCGAGCAACAAACACTTTGCCCTCTGTGCGGTTGTAGAAGTAATATCCTAAAGTTTCCTTTGGATATCCCACGAAAAAACACTTGTCCGATTTGGGTGTTAGCTTATCTGATATAAGCCGTTTGACGTAAACCTCACAACCCCAAATTTTTAGAAAAGACAAACTAGGACTCTTCCCACCCATATCTCATATGGTGTCTTAACTACGGACTTAGATGGTACTCTATTCAATGTGAAAGCGGCCGTTTCTAGAGCATATCCCCAAAACGATAAAGGTAGGTCCGACGGCTCATCATAGACCGAACCATGTCCAACAAAGTCCGATTACGCCGCTCGACACGCCATTTCTCTCGTGGCGTTCCGGGTGGCGTAAGCCGTGGAACAATTCCGCAACTCTTAAGATGATTGCTAAACTCATGACTCAAATATTCGCCTCCACGATCGATCGCAAGGCCTTAATTTTCTTGCCACGTTGGTTCTCTACTTCATTCTGAAATTCTTTGAACTTTTCAAATGTTTCAGACTTATGCTTCATTAGGTAGACATAGCCATATCTACTAAAGTCATCGGTAAAAGTTATGAAGTATTGAAAACCGCCTCTAGCCGTCGTGCTCATTGGTCCACATACATCACTATGTACTAGTTCCAATAAGTCGTACGCTCTCTCGGGAAAACCCGAGAAAGGCGTCTTGGTCATCTTGCCTAAAAGGCAAGCCTCACATGTCTCATAAGATTCAAAATCAAACGATGTTAGAAGTCCATCATCATGGAGCCTCTTCATGCGATTTTCACTTATATGACCCAAACGACAATGCCACATATATGTAGGACTTAACTCATTAAGCCGAGGCCTTTTAGCATTAACATTACGAGACAGTGCATCATCAAGATTTAAAATAAATAATCCATTCACAATGGATACAAAAGCCACAAACATATCATTCTTTGAGATAACACAACCATTGTCTTTACTCGCAAATGAATAACCATCCTTCATCAAACATGAAGGTGACATAATGTTTTGACTTAGACTAGGAACAAAATAACAATTATTCAATTCCATGATAAATCCCGACGGTGAAGTTGCATCGTCCCGACGTTCAACGCAGCAACTCTTGCATTGTTGCCCACGCGGAAATCAACCTCTCCTTTCTTCACGCTTCTACTTCTTATCATTCCCCGCATCGTATTGCAAATATGAGCAACCGATCCGGTATCAAATACCCAAGAATTGATATAAGAGTTAGCGAGGAAGATGTCGTAACATAAACAACAAGCGTATGAGCGGGAGTACCTTTACTACCGCCGTCCTTCTCTAAGGACGCCAAGTACGGCTTGCGGTTTCTCTTCCAGTGACCATTCTTACCACAATGAAAACATTTAGCATCGGCCTCGGTGGTCCAGCTTTGGGGGCGGGCGGAGCCGGCTTGGAGATCTCATCTTTAGCCTTGCCCTTTTTCTTCCCCTGCCCTTCTTTCTCTTAAAGTTAGGCTTGTTCGATCCCCAACACTTGGCCACCGACACCGCTTCTTAATGTCGGCCTCTCGCTTTTTCGGCATGCCACACAACTCATTCAAGCCCCTCTCGCCCCATGCATATGGTAGTTCGTAATGAAGTTCCCATAGCTAGGCGGCGGAGACGAGAGAATGAAATCGCAGCCAACTCGGGCCAATTGGGAAGCCTAGCTTCTCCAACCTCCGAGTGTAACCAACCATCTTGATTACGTGTGGCCCAACGGGGTTGCACCCTCTCGCTAGCTTGGTTTCAGCAAGCGCCTTAGAGACATTGAACCTTTCGGTCCTAGCTTGAGTTTGGAACATATCCTCAAGCGCCACGATCATATCGTTCGAGTGATTGTTATCGAACCGCATCTCGAGATCGGATTCCATACATGCAAGCATAAGGCAGCTTATTTCAAGATCGCATCACATGCTTTCTTGTAAGCATTTTCACAGCAGCACGAGATGCATCATCGCGAGGCTCATCGGTAAGGGGTGTCTAGATATTCCTCCTTTTTCTCGCCACGAGAACAATTCTCGGATTGCGAATCCAATCCGCATAATTTGTTCCATTCAACTTATCTTTCTCAAGAATCGAACGCAAAGTAAATGGTTGCTTAGAAGACGCCATTTAATCTACAACAAAAGTAATGCAAAATACTAAGACAAAATATCCATGATAGAGTAAATAATATCAAATATGATCTACTCCCACTAAAATCAATATCCCTCGATTGAAACTTAGTGATTCAAGACCCACAACTAGCAAGTCGACTAGTGAGCTTTAGCATCACCGCTAGAAGACATGATAGATCGGTAAGCAACTCTTTGCTAATCATATCGCATATGACTCTTGTTGTTGGATAGCATCTCTATGCTTGGGTTACCAACTTCTTATGCTCCAAGGTCCCTAACCGTTAGGATGACCTTGTTTAAGCAACCAAACCTTCGCGGTAAGTATACGATACGAACCCTTTGTCTAGTCAAGGAAAAACGATGGCACCCTAATTTCATAGACCCACCATCGATTGTACAAGACAGCGACAGTGCAAGGTTTGGGCGAGCACAAACTTAAACATTACTGAGGGATCGTTCTACTTCACTACCGCACGAATGTAGACAAAAACATTATAGCATGTGAAAGTAGAACATTGTAAGAACGACATAAACACAGATATGACTTGGTATAGCCCATTGTTCTTTTCGAGATCTCCATCTCGTCAATCTGTTCATCATGGTGATCTCCATCTCCACGATCCATGTATGCCATCCTTCAGTGATGAATCCGCCATGACTAACTATCACTAACGCCAAAGCTAGTGAATTAAAATTACATAGTCGCGGATAGTATCATCACAGATTGGCACGCAGGCCATTACAATAATTTTGACAATATCTATGTGGCTCCAGCCCATATTGTCATCCTCATGACGTGCAAGCCATGATTTAATTACATACATGCATCACATACATATAAGGGCTATACCAGTCATCAAAACCTGCAAAACAGAGTTAACCGATTCCGACTACTAAAAGTAAATCACGAAAAACTCTATCTTGCGGACCTCTTTGACAATTCTAATCTCGTCGAATCCGACGGAGTGGGATTCGGTTAGGTCCATCTCGAAATTGTCTACAACTTTCGTTTAGAGATCGTCTCCATCCGAGTTACGGTTGAAAAGTTACGGCCGTTTACGAACAGAACTTTTCTCGGCAACTCGGCGCCCAACGATCCGATCCAATGCCGCCACCGCGCATCTCATGCGCTAGGCACTTGACCTAGGGTTCAATTCGATCAATCTGATTGATCTCTAACTCGCCGTGATTGGATTTACATGTATCACTTAACTCGGATGGCGGAATTCCGGCCGGTACGAGTAGATCGTTACAAGACCAACGCGGCAAGACCATGAACCAAGATCGGAAACTCATCTAAAACCGCGCATATCACATATGCGACATCCAACCTATAACAACGCGGATAGAGCTCCGATACCACCGGAGGGTTATGAGGGTGCTACGCTAGCCGAAAACAAAACTTTTTCTACCTCATCGCCCGGATCTACCGCTAGTTACGAGGTTACGGGATTACCACTAGACGCGCGATGCGAGCGGAAGACGACTCGATGTAGTCGAACGCGTCGCAAAAAGTGCCGTGCGGTTGCGTGGTCGTCCAACAACTCCTCCCACCACTTGCGGTTCGTGCGTGCTCCCGGATGCAGCACCTCCGAGGTGTCACACACGTACGAGGGAGAAGCGATGCGCCTCCGGACTGCTAGGTCCGCGAGGAGCGAAGGCGAGAGCGTGGAGGGCGGCGGCGGCTGCCAAAGGCGTGGATTAGGTTTGGCCGCGCCTCCCTCTACTTATATAGGCGTCTCTCATGTGCCCCCGAGTTGGAGGCCCATTAGAAACCCTAAGCCTTGTCTAATTCGGGTCCAACCCGAATTAGGCTTCCAAACCCTTAAGCGTGCGACCCTATGGGTTCACGCACACATAGACATGGGCCGAATACTCCTATTCGCCCAATAGGCTGACGGCCTCTAGCAAGGCGTGACAACTCCTATGTGCACGCAAATGATCATATCGACGAACCACTACGATCACATACGAGTTACTCCCTTGCCTCATGATATTTGGTTCAACTCGTGGGTTAACACTTAACCCAAGCACGGCCATGCATTTGTTGATCCAATCACTTGAGTGATCCAGTGATATCACTCTCCTTAGAGAGGGGCAAGTCCCATCTTGATTGTCTATGTCTCACAAAGATGCTTCTCGACAAACCCGAAGACATCCTTTATAACTACCCAAGAACGGAGTAGCGTTTGTCGGTCCCTAAGCAAGTCGATACACATCTCGAGCACATACAACAATCTCGGGTCGAAGGACATAACGTATATGATGTGTATAGAGACAATCTCATGTCGGGTCGATCCAGCCTACATGTCATACATGTGCCCACATTATTAGTTCGACATCTCCATGTCCATGACTTGTGAAACATAGTCATCAACTAATAATATGCTAGTCTAATATTCATGTGTGTCCTCACATGAACTCCGACCGAGGACGAATATAGAATAACCATACAAGTAAAAGAGTTCCACAAACAATTCACATAATTGCCAATCAATACAAGTTGTCTTTAATGGATATTCAATGGACACATTTTACATATCATGGATACAAGCGGAATATCATCATCTCTATGATTACCTCTAGGGCATATTCCCAACAGACGGATCCTTCCGGGAGTAGTTTGGGAGCCTTTTCCGGCCAAGAATGAGCTCCACATCGGCCTACCGGTCTCTAGATCGATTTGGTCGATTACGTTGCGTTCTTGCCACGTTGCTGGTTGTGAAGACAACTTCTAGGGCGTCCAAAGCCTACCGGTGTGTTGGCTCGGATCCGTTTCTGCGTCACCACATCATTAACTAGAGATTGAATAATAAACTCTGGGGGTTCATCGACCCAAATACAAGATTCTTTCAAAGATAAAGCTACTCTAGCGAATTCATTGCCACCTTATTAGCTTCCCGGTCACACTTCTTGATCACTATTGCGCCAAAATTTTGCTATAAAAGGAAACAATCATCGTAGATCGGAGCACCCGCTGTTGAAGAGTCTCCCAGCCTTATAGTATCAACAACCTCTACACAATCAGACTGTATAACAAATCCATGGCAGCCTATGTGTTCAGCTAGCAGTAACCCCTCCTTGAGCGCCATTGCCTGGGGCATCCTTTGGCTTGCTTTTGTATCAATGGAGTTATCCTTTCAGCTTGCTTTTGTATCAATGAAGTTGGACTCACCGAGGATAATAAAATATAATATAATCCCAACCAACTCTCTTACTCATGACATTTTGTGTGCGTGTTGCGCCACTGTTTTTGGTGGGTTGCAAAACAAGTGAGTCATCGGTTATGAATACAACAAAAAAACGCTTAATCCTTCGGCTTGCTTTGGTGTCAATGGAGTTGGACTAGTGAAGATAATAAAATATAATTTCAACGAACTCTGCTCAAGGCTTTCTGTGTGCGTTTGAGATGGTAGCTTGCAAGCAAAGTCATCTGTTATTAATACAAACCACTTCAATTTTCGGCCGTCTTTTATGTCATTGGAGCTGCACACATCGACGAGAATAAAATATACCTAATTAATACAAACCCTTAGGGCATTCACAATGCAGACTCTACCACAGAGTCCAAGACTATTTATTACCCTTCTATTTATTGTGTTTTGCTGATGTGGTGGTATATTTATTAAAGAGAGAGACAGAAAAACGAAGACTCCAAGTCTTATTTAGACTCCATGTCCACAATCTTCGAGGTAAATATGCCGCCACATCAGCAAAATACAATAAATAGGAGGGTAGTAAATAGTCTTGGACTCTGTGATAGAGTCTTACATTGGGACTGCCCTAATTGCATCTCTTGCTCATTGCTTTCTGTGTGCGTATTGACATGCTATGGAACACGCAAACTCATGTCATTACTACACTAATAAAAAATATATCTATATATATTTAATTTATTGCACCGAATTATCAAATAAACACTGTTCCATACGCTTTCCTCAGGCACCCAACCTATCTAATCTAACATGTAAACAAGGATGCTAAACCCACACAAGACGAAAGCCAATAGTGCTGTCGAAAATGACAGTACCTCTTTTTTTTACCAACGATGCCACCAAATAGGACGATGAAAATGTATATATGTAATAAAGTTCAAAAAAGAATGTATATGTAACATCAAATCCTACCGAATCGAAAAGGTAAAGCTCCATCACAACGCCATATGATGGCATCGATCCGATCCCTTGACATCTAATCATGTGACGAGCCAGCGCTGCAGCTTATTGCCAGGCAGCAACAAACGTGCCGGAAACTATAAACAAAGGGATAACCTGAACTGGGGACGCCAGGTCGCAGTGCAGCGCACCAGATCTGGATCCACACGACCGCTCCTCTGTTCTGTGCTCTGTCCCGTTCGTTTGTTTCCAAATCCAAACCCAACTCTGAACCGGGGGCAGCCGTGTCGCGTCGCGCTCGCGCGGTGCTCGTGCCGTGCCCGTGCGTGCCGCTCGCTGCCAACCCGCTCGCCCGCTCCAGGTTTGCCCGTTGCCGTCGATCGCCAATCCCCGCCAGGCCTATAAAGGCCGCGTCCCACGTTGCCTTGGTTCCCCCACCCCTAGTGTCTCCCGTCTCGCTCCCCCGCCAGTCACACTCGGCTCCCTCGACTCGGTCCCGTCTGTGTCGCCAGGAAGCGAGAGGGCAGAGGAGGCAATGGCGGCGGGCGGGTATGGCGCGGCTGCCGCGGCCGGCGGGGACACCAGGGCGGCCTTCGCGCAGATCTACAAGACGCTCAAGGAGGAGCTGCTCACCGACACCGCCTTCGAGTTCACTGAGGAGTCGCGCCAGTGGATCGAACGCGTAACGACCCCTCTCCCTTTCCCTCTCTCCCTCTCTCGCTCTCGCTGCCGTCCTTCCTTTTCTGTCTCTGTTTGGTTTGATCCTTGTGGCGTGTGGGGGCTCCCTGCGCCGTCGCCGTGGCCCAGCGAGTTCTCCCCGGATCGGCGGCTCTCTGTAGTTCGTGCGGCACCGGGCTCTAAGCGAAATTAATTTTGTTTACCGCGTGCACATGGGCATATTATGGGTAAATAAATGAAGAAAGCACAAGGATCACGGGTAAATAAATGAGCGAGGATAAGTCCTCTGTATGTTTTTACGTGGGCTGGATGGAACGAATCAACACGTACGTACGGAGTGGAACCGGAACTTCCCGTTCAGTTGGGTTGGGTTGGGATGAGTTGCTTTTGGACATTGAATTGCTGCCAAAACAGAGCAGAGCTTGTGATTATCAGGCTCTGCAGTGCAGTTAAATCCAAACCACCGTAGCAGTTATTAATGGTATATATGGATCTTGGGTGTTTTAGCAGGCGGCTTACTGTTTGTTCTGTTAGCTAGTGCTTTTCATGTGCAAAGCTAATATGACATTTCTCTGTCTTGCTCCTTCAAACAGATGGTTGACTACACTGTTCTCGGAGGTGAGGAGATGATTCTGAGCCACTTATTTTACATTATGCGAGAAAACTAGTAACACTTCTGATCCATAAACTGTTTGTTGTCCAATGACAGGCAAGTGTAACCGTGGGCTCTCTGTGGTTGATAGCTACAAGCTGTTGAAGGGTGCTGATACTCTGGGCGAGGAGGAACTGTTCCTTGTTTGCACCCTTGGCTGGTGCATTGAATGGGTACTGTTTTTGTCCCCCAGTTTTTTTCAGGAAGAATGTCAGTCAAGTAACTGAGTAGTTCATCTGTGTTTGCTGTTGTATTTCAGCTTCAAGCTTTCTTTCTTGTGCTTGATGATATCATGGATGACTCCCACACTCGCCGTGGCCAGCCTTGCTGGTTCAGGGTGCCTCAGGTTAGCCGTATTGAATACCAAAGCATTTGTCTATTTTTCTTTTGTGTAGTAAGTTACCCTGCAGTGAAATTTCTAGTTCTCTTTGTTTAGTAATAGCTAAGGCTGGATTTTGTTTGCGATAGGTTGGCTTCATTGCTGTGAATGATGGGATTATCCTTCGCAACCATATCTCAAGGATCCTTAGGCGCCACTTTAAGGGCAAGCCTTACTATGCTGATCTCCTTGACTTGTTCAATGAGGTAACTATATGTTCTGAGATGCACATCAATGTTCAGCTCAAGCTTTCAGATTATTACAGGTACTGATTATGTTGTTTTGTTTTGCTAGGTTGAGTTCAAGACAGCTTCAGGTCAGCTGCTGGACCTTATCACAACCCATGAGGGAGAAAAGGATCTGACAAAGTACAGCATAACAGTGTAAGTTAATATGTAATAATGACTGTGGCAAAACATTCTTTTGTAGTCCTATGTTTTACCATGTGAACTGAAGTGTTCCTCTTAGCTTTAGAGAAATGTTCTTTACAAAATCGCATATCTATGGTAATTCTGATTCGGGATGTGCCTTTTTATTTACTGATGATTTCCTGCAATTGGTTCTGCAGTCACAGTCGTATTGTTCAATACAAGACAGCCTACTATTCGTTTTATCTGCCGGTAATTAACCTTTTTTTGGCATATACTATTTTCATGAGACCCCTATCTAGATTATCAATACCACATGAATGTGTTACTGATATGCTGCTTTATCAAAGGTTGCATGTGCCCTGCTGCTCTCTGGCGAGAATTTGGACAAGTATGGTGATGTAGAGAACATCCTTGTTGAAATGGGAACATACTTTCAAGTCCAGGTAACACCTATTTTGCTTTGTGTATCTATGTGAACTATTTTCTGTCACCAGCATTAGTCTACTTAGTATTAATATGATTGCTCTCTATCAGGATGACTATCTGGATTGTTGTGGTGATCCTGAATTTATTGGCAAGGTTGGTACATTTATCTATTTCAGTAACTTGAACTAGCATCCTTGTCATGCTTACTTTTTTTTTCTCTTAGATATTGTGATTTGATCAATTTTAATTTTTAATATAGATCGGAACTGACATTGAAGATTACAAATGCTCATGGCTAGTTGTGCAAGCCCTTGATCGTGCTGATGAGAGCCAAAAACGCATTCTATTTGTAAGTCATCTCCAGACCTCTTTCAAATGATTAGAAGTTTGTTGACTAAAGGTTTATACAATTGATGGCTCTGCAGGAAAATTATGGCAAGAAAGATCCAGCTTGTGTGGCAAAAGTGAAGAACCTCTACAAAGAACTTAACCTAGAGGTCTGTATCTACCCTTGATGAGGCTTTCTATTTATCTGTAGATTGTAATCACTTGCTCATGTAAGCCCACCATAAACATAAGTAAATAGTCCACCCCTCATGCTTATACTAATTATTAGTTTGTGAGAAATGAGGTGATGATGCGTCAACTCATCCCATTCAACAAACCAAACAAAAAAGTTGAACTGAACACCCTAATATGCTTATATGCCCCGTATGTTACTGAAATGATACTGATGCTTTGGAGACTATACACGTGTGCAATGTGACACTTGAGTTTCACTGGACGAAGTAGCAATCAGCCTCACTTTTTCTTACTTTTTTGTCTGAAAATAGGATGACATACTGAAGCACTTTGCAATGTGACACTTAAATTTCACACTGGACGAATTAGCAATCAGCCACCCTTTTTCTTACTTCTTTGTTTGAAAATAGGATGACATACTGAAGCACTTTCGCAAACCTTACTAAAGCCTGACATTTTGTTTATCATTTTGTTCCAGGCGGTATTTCAGGAGTACGAGAGTGAGAGCTACAAGAAGCTGATTGCAGACATTGAAGCACAGCCAAGCATCGCGGTTCAGAACGTGCTGAAGTCCTTCTTGCACAAGATCTACAAGAGGCAGAAGTAGGGTGCTCTTGGATAAGGAGCTCAGGAGCTGGTACTCTGGGTGCTCTTGGATAAGGAGCTAAGGAACTGTTACTCCATCGCATGCTTGACAGATACCAGACTTCCTCACCTTGATGCTCTAGTATGATGTGGAGCTTCCAGTTAAAAAAAAAAACAAAAAAGAAAAATTGATGTGGTATGATGCACCTTGCTGCTCTGACTATTAACAGGCAACTCAGGCAAGGTGCTGTTTCGGTTTGGTGGACCGCATGTGTCAAACAGTAAATTGGTTGTTTTGTTATTTGCATCTTATCGACTTCTTTGCTTCTTTTTGGCCACCGCCCTCCTAGCCGCTTTCAAATAAATTTCTAACGTGACCAGGGTAAATCTCTGTTTGTTTTGTTTTTTTTTTCTTTTTGCGGGGTAGGGTAAATCTTTGTTATTTTCTAGGAACTTAGCAGGCTAAGGTGAAATGGTCAAACTAAAGTGGACTTTATATGGTCATGAAAACAAAGAATTTATGGGCCGGACGATGCTTAGTGTACTCGAGAAAGCAAGGAAAATGCCCGCATATTCTACGACTTTGCGGATTGTGGTACACTATTCTGGAAATGTAAGTGCCATGGCATGATTGAAGAATATTCCAAAACCTAAATTTCAGGAGCTTGAGCAACAAGCACTGTTTACTCTACGCAACAAAATGATTCTCCAACATGCCCATATTATTTTAGTGGTTCCAGCAAGGGCAAAAAAGAATAAGTTACAAGCGCCTGTTTTTCGAAGCAGAAGCCCAGCTTGAGTTTGGAGTAAATAACCAAGACAACTTTATGCGCGTTAAGAACACAACAATTTAACAGGCAATTGTACATGTAAATAAAGGGAGCACTACAAGTATGTCATTATAACAATTTAACAGGCAAGTGTATCAGAGAATAGCATTAGAGGGAGGGCTTAAAATTTATTAGTGCACCCACGAAGAAAATCAAGCATCGGATAAGTAGTTTTGAAACGATGTTTCTTTTGGACATTGCAGTATTAAAAAAATAGCTATAGAAACTAAGGCCTGAGACTGCCCTTAGTAGTGTGTGTTAATACTGCTCAGCAGTGGTTTGCACCCAATATTTCCCCATGTAAGTATGACAACCAGTGGATCGGTTCCAGCACTACCAGTCTTCATTGGTCGAAAATTTTAGGCAATTATCTTGTTTAATAATGCACCTAGCTAGAGAACCCACGATTGTTCTGCACAGTGCAGACATACGGAGTCGAACTCACCACTGCTGAGTGTGCAATGGTTTTTGACCGAGCTCTTCAAACCTACGAGCCAGCACTCTACTAATTAGCCCAACCACCATTAGTACGTCCTAGGACTAGTCCATTATAGCCACAACCAAACAAATTTTAGGGCTTAAGATTAAGAATAGTAGACGAGGAGGCATTTGAAAGAGAAGTTTATTTTTTGTGGCCATATGTCATGTCCAAAAGCTACGACGGTTTGTTTTATGGGATAAAATTTGAATACTACAACGACTTGTTTTTTTGGGGCAGTGGGAGTACTGGTTTCACCATCAATTTCTTGTAAACGACTAGCGCATCGACCTCCTACTTAACTGGTTAGGAGAACTCAAATACTAGCACCCAAGTCCGTTCCTTGACTCCGTATGTCTGGACTGAGCATAATAAAACACTAATAATTTCCGCAAAGAAGCACATGATGTCGTTTAGGGCGTCCTCAACAGTTGAGTTAGCTACTAGCTTATATGAGCCATGTCATTACCACTTCATCATATAAACCCCACATGCAAATGATATTTTATTCTACATCTTCTCCTCTCGTCTTTATGAGCAGGCCCACAGACTAGCTCGTTTTCTGAGCAAGATAGGTGTTGAGATAAGAGATAGTCTCTTCTCTTTTCCACCTTCTCTCTCTTCCACCTAGACAAAATGATGATATGGATTGCTATGAGCTAGCTGAGGTGGCACTGTTGGAGACGCCCTTATCATTATGTTTCCACTTCCACAAATATGTGTAGAAAAACACACGATTGCCGGAGAAACTGTTGTAGGCAACGCCGGGTCCACATACATGTGCAGAAAATCATAAATAAGGCATGTCTCAGTTAGAGTTTCATTATAGTTTCATTTGCATATAATGAGCTGCCACATAAGAACTTTTGATGACGTGGCAAGACTTTTAAGAAGAGATAAGAACTGAGTTTCGTGGGGATGCAACTGTATTGACATAAATTCCAACTCTCAAGTCATGGAATTAAATGTTTATGAAACTATAAAATGAAACTTTCATTTAGAGTGGTGTTTCATCTATGTTTCATTTCATTCTACGTGATGAATTTTTTGGGCATCTATACAGATGAAGACGGTCCATATCTACCAAGGCTACTGGGGAAAGAAATAGCACAGATCATCGAATAAAAGTGCATTTTTTCTGCGCACTCCTCGACATGTGAACTTGTTTGATTTTTGGTGACTGCTGATGGCTATGGTCGTTCACGAGCAGTGAGAGGTTCTTGTAGTGAGAGATTCTTGATGGCTGATGTCGATGATATGGTCGTAGATTATTCTTGGAACGTGGGAGGATCTTTGTGACAGATGAAAGGAACATCTATCGTACAAGATATAGACTTGTCTTAGGTCACTGTTCCACTGGGCTATCGTACCCTCCAGTGTCATGAGATGATAAATCCTCTGCGCGATACACTAGCTCACACAGTCAACACATTTGTGAGGAGCACATCCTCGGATAAACTACATGCTCCAGGCCTTTCCACACACATGCGCGGAAAATCGTGAGTAAAGAAAGACGTGTGCGTGAGTTTGTCCATATCTGCCATGGCTGTCGTGGATGGAAACAGCACACTAGCTGCTCGGTGACAAATAGATCATCAACTAAAAGTGCTGTTTTTCTGCTCACTCCTCGACATGCGTACTAGTTACTGGCGATGGCGACAAACAGATTCTCGGTGACTGCATGCTGATGGCAATGGTCATACACGAGGAGCGAGAGATTCTTGTTGTCTGACGTCGACGATGGCCGTACACGAGAAGTGAGAGATTATTCTTGGTGGTTGATGTCGACAATCGTCTGTGTCTTCAGGCGCCTGAGCACTTCCACCACCTGCTCCTCTCCTGTGTGTTCTCCAGAGAGGTCTGGCACCGAGTCCTAGCTTCTGCAGGGCTCGGCCACCTGGCCCCCACACAGGATGACCGGATCGACGACTGGTGGCTGCGAACGCGCAAGCTCTTCCCGTCGCAGTTCCGAAGGGGTTTCGACTCGCTTGTTCTCCTAGTCTCCTGGATGATTTGGAAGGAACGCAATAGGCGCACGTTCAGCCAAATCTCGGTGGCGGCAAGCGTGGTGGCCAACCTCATCAGGGAAGAAGCTGAAGCTTGGGTAGCAGCAGGCTTCAAGGGGCTGGCGCCGCTGCTCTTGGCGGCGTTCCACGTCCAGGGTCAGGCTTAGTCGCCCCTAGTGGTCTCTCTTCTTCTGAGCACATTTGTTTCCTTCTAGAGTACGCCCCTCTAAGCTCCACTGTCTAGCCGGCGACTCGTGTAAGTGTGCCCGTCCACCGGTCTGGGGGCAACTCGCCTAAAGGCCGGTCGGATTGTATTGTTACTACCCCTTCCTTCTTAATGAGCCACGTGCGTTCGCACGACTTCAAAAAATGTCGACAATCGTCATATATTATTCTTGGAACGTGGGAGGACCTTTGTGACAGATGAATTGGACATCTACAAAATATCTTTCACAAATCCTAGCTTCGAAAGATACCAGCAGACAGCAACAATAATGCGCATTATCCTATTAAAGGTTTAGTTAACATTCTTTCAGTGCCCTTTCGCTTTAGCATGCTGGAATGTGCTGGGTCTTGTTCATGCTATACAGACTGATCTTTTTGACACTATCCCAGTTTTCAGAGAACAAATTCGAAAGCCTTTGTTTATGGAAATCATAATCTCTGTGTTGGCTGGGCTATCTGGACTACCCGGAATGATGCAGTTTTCAGAAATCTCCATCACTTAGTGCATTCGTGCAAGTTTACTTTTCGAAAGGAGTTGGCCATAGTTAAGCTAGGAGCCAAGAAAAATACCAACCTTTGTTAGATTTATGGGTAGACAACTTTATGTAATTTTGTTCTTCTTTGTTTCTTTTTTTGTCTCATGAGCCTGTACTCAAACTCCATACTTTCAATGAAATTTTATTAGGGGGAAACCCCTCCTGTTCACTAAAAAAATAACATGTAAAGTTTTTCTTTTCTCAAAACACATGTATGTCTGCTTTTGTTCACATCAACATGTGTGTATAAAATGCTAACTACACCAGAACCATTAATTAACTACACACGCTACACCCTGCCAAGGGCGTCTGCTCCTATGCCTATGCGCGCTCTAGTGCTCTGACTACACCAGATCTCACCTTCACCACCGATGCAAAAACCACATCACACACTGCCTGTTTTTTTGAACCGTGTTCATTAACCGAAAATCATAGGCCAGTCTCAATGGTGTTTCATGAGAGTTTCATGCACATTAAATATATTAATATGACACTATATTAATGAAGAGAGAGATTATAAAGTTTCATGGGAGCAGAGAGAGTTTCATCCATATGAAACTTTTATGCACTGTTTCCAAAAAATTAATACATTGGAAACTATGCCATGAAACCCCCACTGAGACTAGTATCTTGTTTAAAAATTCACCTAGCTGGATATCCCCACGGTTGTAGAGGCCGGATTAATGAAATCCATTATCTAAAAAAAAAATCCCCACGGTTGTAAGTCTTGCCATATATATTCATGCGCATATGGTCCAAGGGAGTTGAACCCACCACAGCTAGAGTGTGCAATGCTTTGACTGAGCTCTGCATACCTACTAGCCAGCACTCCACTAAGTCCAACCACCAATAATCCTAGGAATAGTCCATTAGAGGTATAGCCAAAACCACACAAATTATAGGGCTTAGAAATGGTTGGACGAGGGCTGTCTCTCCACCTTATTTAATTAATTACTCCCATTGTCCTAAAATATAAATCACTCTAGCAATTGTAGCACAAATTAGTGAGAAGGCAAAATGACCAAGCAGTCCCTATTAATTGGTGGTAGTTACAATAAAAATACATAAGAAATTGGGCACTAATTGTGGGAGAAAACAAATTGGATACAAAAGTTGATGAAAGGGCATTTCAAGGAGAAATTTAATTTTTGTGGGCATATGTGATGGCTAAAAGCTACGACAGTTGGCCAGACTTAGTAGATAGTTTTATGGTGTTGTTTCCAAGAATGCCATATCAGAATGAAATGAAACTCAGATGAAACCCCCCTTCATTAATGCAAAGTGTCATTCTAGAGTTTCATAGACATTTAATTTCATGACTTATAAAGAGTTGGTAATCATGTTAAGAGTTTTATCTAGATGACATTCATTTCTTCTCTCTATTTCTAAATTACAATGTCATGTCACCAAAAATACCTAGCTGGCAATCTATTTAATGTAAATAAAACTCCGATTAAGACAGATCAAATTTTAAATACTACAATGACTTAATTTTTTAGGACGGAGGGAGTACTAGTTCCACCTTCAATTTCTTGGAAGCAAGTAGCGCATGGACCTCCTACCTGACTAGTTAGCAGAACTCATGTACTAGCACCCAAGTCCGATCCTGGATTTGACTCTGTATGTCTGCACTGAGCATGATAGAGCACTAGCAATTTCCGTAAAGAAGCACATGGTGTCGTTTGTCATTATATTTCCACTTCCACACACATGGCAGAAAATCGTGAATAAAGAGAAGTTTTTCAACATCTATCTAGAATAAAAGTGTCGTTTTCTATTCACTCCTCGACATGAGAACGAGTTAGATTCTTAGTGACTGCTGCGAGATGGTCGTATATGAGTGAGAAATTCTTGGTGGCTGATGTTGATGATGGTGGTATATTATTTTTGGAACGTGTGGGAGGTTCTTTGTGGCATATGAAAGTGACATCTACGAAATGAAATATCTATCACAAATCCTAGTTTCAAAAGATAACTAACAACAACAATAATGTGAATTATCCATGTAAAACCATTAAATAACATGAGCCCATCAACCCGTTCTATCACACCGGCTAAAATTTTAAAAGATCTACTATGAATAAATCTGATTTTTAAAAAATAACTTATGTTTCTTTTCCTACAAAATAGATATAATAGATACTTTGTAGTCTATATATCTAATTTATTAATCATTTATTTTGTGCTACACTGCTACTTGAGTTCTGTGAACAAGAATTAAGCTTCCTCTCTTAATGCATTAATAACACAGATTCTGCGAACAATAATTAAGCTTCCTCTCTTAACGCATTAATAACACAGATCGAGACAGTGTTTGCAGCTGGTCCAGTTTATTTTTATGTACCAACACTGACAACCTCTATCTCTCGAGCATTACGACCTTACCATCTTATATAATTGTTAGCTTATAGCGATGTGAGATTTATTTCTTTTCACCATTGTTAGCCTAATCATTAGACGAGTGGTTTGAGCGCAGAAAAGTACACTTCAAAGGGAAGACAGTCAGCTGAAAAAAAGGGGAAAAGAACACAAAAAAACTTTGAGATCAAAAGATTCAAGTGCAAAGCTGTATATAGATCTCTCCAGAGTTACAATTTGACACATAACATGTATATACGATTTTATTAGGAACAGATATATATGAATTTTTTTTTATAAAACAAGCAGTCATGTTTTCAATTTTTATTAGCTATAAGTACCTATGAAGAAAAACTACATGTGTTATATCATCACCAGTTGGTCAGCCAAGTTTTGTGGAACAATAGAAACCAACGCTCTCCTCGTCGAATCGAATACCAAAAACTGTCAAGCCACGCACGATTCTTTGACATTTTTTTTTTTTTGTAGCTTCTTCCCGCCATATCCTGTCGCTACTACTACTATAAGTAAGCTACGGCCGGCATTTTGTCGATCCAACACGGAACACACAAGTTAAATCCATCTAGTGAACAAGGTAGCGATAGCCACTATGGAGGACAAGGTGCTCCTGGCCGCCGCGTCCGTGTTAGTGCTGCTGGTGTTTCTCTCCATGCTCAAATCCCTGCTTGTCACCTAGTCAAAGCTTGTCCTGCCACCCGGGCCATGGACATTGCCGGTGATCGGCAGCCTCCACCACCTCGTGAGTAGCCCAAACCTTTACCGCGCAACGCGCGGGCTGGCGCAGAAGTACGGGCCTCTGATGATGCTGCTCCAGCTCGGCGAGGTGCCCACAGTGGTGGTGTCGTCGCCGGAGGTGGCGCAGGTGGTGCTGAAGACACATGACATCACCTTCGCCGACAGGTACAGCAATGCCACCATCGCCGCCTTCACCTTCAACGGCAACAACATCGCGTTCGCGCCCTACGGCGAGCGGTGGCGCCAGCTCCGCAAGATCTGCATGCTGGAGCTGCTCAGCAACGTCCGGGTGCAGTCGTTCCGTCGCATCCGCGAGGAGGAGGTGGGCCGGTTCATGGCGAGCCTTGCCACGTCGGCCTCCGCCGGCGCCGCCGTGAACCTGAGCAAGGGGATCTCCAAGTTCATCAACGACATCATCGTGAGGGAGTCGGTGGGCACTCGGTGCAAGTACCAGGACGAGTACCTCGACGCCTCCACCACGGGGGTCCGGACCACGTCGACGATGACCATCGCCGACCTCTTCCCGTCGTCCAAGCTCATGCAGGCTCTTGGCACGACGCCGCGCAAGGCGCTCGCGTGCCGCCAGAGGATCGAGCGCGTCTTCGATCACATCATACAGGACGCCAAGGAAGCCATGAACGGCCAGTCGGTCGCCGGACAAGAACACGAGGGCTTCCTCAACATCCTGCTAAAGCTCCAAACGGAGCAAAGCACGCCGATCCCGCTAACCAACGAGGCCATCGTTGCAGTCATGTTTGTAAGTGCCAGCAGTCGTGTTCAAGTGGTGCATGACATCTATCTATGTCTATGTCTTCTGATACACACAATGCATCAAGGACATGTTTGGCGCTGGCAGCGACACGTTGCCGAACGTGCTCAAGTGGTGCATGGCGGAACTAGTCCGGTTGCCAGCGGTAATGGCGAAAGCGCAGGACGAGGTGCGACAGGCCTTCAAAGGGAAGAGCAGGATCACGGAGGATGACATCAGAGGGCTGAGCTACCTGGATCAGGTGATGAAGGAAGCCATGAGGCTGCACCCTCCGGTGCACCTATTGCTTCCACGGCTGCGCCGCGAGACGTGCAAGGTGATGGGCTACGACGTTCCCAAGGGCACGGTGGTGTTCACCAACGTGTGGGCGATCTGCAGGGATCCCAAGTACTGGGATGATCCAGAGGAGTTCAAGCCAGAGCGATTCGAGAACAGCAAGCTGTCCTACAAGGGAACGGACTACGAGTACCTGCCGTTTGGAGCTGGACGGAGGATTTGTCCGGCCATCAACCTAGGAGTGTCCAACTTGGACCTCGCGCTCGTAAGCCTGCTCTACCACTTTGACTGGAAGCTGCCTGAGGGAATGGCGCCCAAGGACATGGATGTAAGGGAGTCTTCAGGGTTGGTCGCTGGCAAGAAAACTGACCTCATCCTGCACCCAGTTATTCGCATTCCTCCAGCTCCACTGACTGCTGCGTAAATAAGCTAAGTGGTGGACGAGCTAGCTAGTATATATGTCACTCGTCAGCATGCACGACTGAATATGCACCTCAATCTTTAGTAAGTGATCGATCAGTCAGATGCGTGGAAAATAAGTAGCAGGAATTAATGGATATGTATGTCCAGTTATATGTATTCCAGCTGCCGCCGTTTTGTAGTATGCTATTATATTAGGGCATTCTAATTTCTGGTTTTTATATATATTTTACTGTTTGCAAATCTACCACATGTATCATACATACAGTGTGTCATGAAAGAATTAAATATACCCTATATATATAGTACGTGCAAGATTTCCTTTCCCTATTTTCAAATATAGCAATAGCATTTGATTCATGCATGATGTACGTGTTGAGTTGGACTTAATTTGGGGATTGAATGATACGAAACTCTAGCCCTCGATCAGTGTATTCGTGGAATCGTGGTGGTACAGTTTCATTTCAGTTGGAAATCAGGCAACCTAGACGAAACTCATTTCTTTTGTCTTAATAATTCTAATGTCCGAATGACCATCCTAGGCAGAACCACAAACAAAATGGGATGATTAAATAGGCTTCCAGACAGGCGAGGTTCAGCTCTAATTAGATACGTACACTTGCAGCTGCCCTGATTGCTCAATGGCATGCAATTCTGAAAAGGTTTTTTAATTGAGAATTACACAGTACAATGCAGACGCCCCCAACACACATGCACACTCACCCCTATAAACACGCGTATACAAACTCTACCCCAATGAGCACCTTTGAAAGACTGAGCAGCCGGCAGATCTAGAGATTTCCGAAGTCACCACTTGCGCCTCGTTGTTGACGGGAACGTCGTTTACCACTAAATGCATAACGCCGGTAAATCCTGGGAAAATCCAAGGAAAAGGTGCGAGCACCAGAATTTGAACCCTGATGGATAGTGTCCCACTATACCGTCCTACCAACTGATCAATGATCAGTTTGCCAATTCCGAAAAGGTTGAGCGTCATCACCCTAGCTACTTCCACGCCTGCGCCTCAGCACGGCTCCAACATAACCGAATACAGCGGCTAGAAGTGGATGGGGGTGATGTTGTATGCCCACGACGCCAAAGTGACCGCGATATCATCACATACTACTCTGTCGACGTCCTGGGGCACCGCGACAACAACACGGCCTGGGCTTTCGACCAAGGTTCCCTCTACTCCAACCAGTTCAAAAGGCCGACGCTGAGGCTTGGAGGGCGGTCCGATCGATGAAATCGGACAGCGCACCTGGTCCAGACAATGTTGGGCCGGGGTTTGTATAAAGTAGCATTGAGCATGGTGAGCACTGACGTCATGGCCTTCCTAAGAAACTTCCATGCTTGAAATGTCGACATGCAGAGAATCAACCGTTGTCCTCGTACCAAAGTGTCCTGGAGCGGCTGCTCCTCCTCATTCTGGCCAGTATACCTTCAGAGCTGCCCGGTCAAGATTCCAATAAACCAAGGCCCTGATAGTCAGAGTGCAAGCTTAGGTTCAGCATTTGATTGATGTGGACGAGACTGGTTCCGTGAAAGGGCAATCCTTCGAGAACTTCGTATGTGCCACGGAGTTGGTCCGGTGCTGCTTTCAAGGACTGGTATTGGCGATCAGAGAGAGTGAATGGGAGCCTCAAATTTTTTTTGAATTTTTGTCTTCAGTTCGACAAACACCCCAAGATGCAATATACAAAATGGTGATGACCGCGACCCTATTGAGAGGGTGGATGTTGCCTAGGAACACGGTGGGTCACCACAAGATCAGCGGAACAAATGGTGAAACAATTGGAGCGCTAACAAATATGACCCGGAAAAACTCAGCACTCACTGCTCTACCTCGGACAGTCCAGATTCCTAGGTGCGGACTGTCCGCGGTTATGAACCTCGGACAGTCTGGGTGAACGGCGGACACTCCGAGTGAAACAGCGAAGTGCAAAGAGCAAACGGTGGACAGTCCGCAGGCAAAACTTCAGAAAATGAACAGTTCGGAACAGATTCTTGACACAAATCGATGGTGGCCGGCGGACAGTCCGGGAATTATAGCCGGACCGTCTGAGGGTCAAAAACCAAGAATAAAATCCAAAATTGAGAGCTCGGTTCCAGAGTCTGCTGAGTCTAGACTGTCTGCAGGTGAGGGCGCGGACTGTCCGCGGTCAGTAAAACTACCAGTCAGCAGAAGCACTTGACAGACAGGGCACGAACACGACCCGCGGACTATCCGCGGTTGCAGAGGCGGACTGTCCGCATTTGTCCAGAAAATCGCCCGAAAATCGCCTCCAACACAAAATTGTCCCGATCTCTCTCAAATCGAAATCAACTACCACCAAACTTGGTATAGATGATCACGAGGTAGTAGGTGAGCTATCTCTAGGAGATCATCATCCAATTTAGAGAGAATCAAGAGAAATCAAAGAGGGAAGGTGAAAACTGCCAAGAACGAACCCTAGACACATTCTTGCCCCAATCTATGAAATCATGAGGAATTAGATCAAATCCTCTGGTGGAGATGATCCTCATGTGTCATAGAACAAATCAAGGCAAGAAAATGACCCCTAGTGGTCTAGAATCCAAGAATCAAGATTCGAAATAAAAGAGGGAGAGATGAACTCGAGATGAGCAAGTCAAGAACTCAAAACACAACTTCATGGACGAATCAACCATGGCACGAACTTGTTGAAGTTGTGGACCTCTCTCAATGGTTCATGGAGGGGGAGGAGAAAACCCTAGCTCCGAATGAAAAACGCAAATGGGAGAGGTGAGGAAGATGTGGGCTCCCTCATCATACTTGACAGGGCTATTACACAATCTCAGTTTTGCCCTTGGTTACAAATGAGCTAAACCACTGAGCCCAGGTGCGTTATGGTCCAGCCTAATCTTTTCTTGATCCGCCGGCCACCACGCCTTCTTACCGGTAGCTTTGCTTCGACGCGAACTCAACGATGTCGCCACGTGTCGTCCATCCCGCACCAGGACCTCCGCCCGGGTTTTGAGGCTCAAACCCGCGAAACCCGCCGCCAATGATTTTGAGACGAAACCACCGAACCGCCCGCGAGTAGCATAGTCCATAGGCGTCCCACGCCATGTACACTTGCACTTGTCGATCTCCCAAATGTCAGCCACCGCGGCTAGCCGCTTGGTCTCCAGGTCCCTCAGTCCAAGCCTCACGTCCGCCTTTCACCGCACCCTGTCCGTCAGCACCGCACGCCCTACTTGACCTTCACCACACCGTCGACCACCACCTCCGGACTCCACACCTGCATAACACAAGCCAAGAGACATATTGCTCGACACACTCTATGTGCCAGGTTAGGTGAAACACGAACCAACGTTTTAGCATGTTGACAATTACTCATCATAAAAATTGATACACAGTATGGAAAAAAACATGTATTTGCAGAAACTTCACGATCTGTTGTGCTAGTTAACAGCTACCTGGGATCCTAGATATCCTTCAAACGTGGGCGGGTTGAGGAGGCTGGGCTTTAATTTGCTCCTACCCGCGACCCACTCAGAATGATAGAGGCGATGATAGGCTGCTGCTCTGTGGCTCTGGAAGGCGAAAACAAGTTGGGCCTTTTTGGTGGTGGGAGGCCGCGTTGGAGAGCCTGTGCCGGGTTTGCACTCTGCTGGAGTGCTGGGCCAGCTGCTTCTTCCACTCACGACGTCCACAGTCTAACCGGCCAGGACAACAACAATTAAGTCTATTGTATGTACTTCTGAGCCCATTGTGACACCAGCTGCATAAATTAAGGTCACTCGTCTACTTGCCACTGTCCTCGCCGATCCTCATGGACCAGCCAAAACTGGGCAAGGCTAGGATACCGACCATTGGGTCACCTCGCGGGAATGTGTGCGGCTCGCCAAGAAATAAAAGCAAAAGTTTTGCAGCCAATCCAACGGTAAATGTTGTCATTCTGCGTGTCCAAAGGCCATCCACGCACGAGCGGCCTTGCGTTGCGTTGCGTGTCCAAAAACACAAGGGCAATAATGCAGAGAGTGGCCCGGCCGGGGAGACCGACCACCTTCCTCTTGCCGGGGAGACCGACCACCTTCCTCTCTCGTGTCTTCTTCCACGTTATTAAGTTGCCGGCCCCCACTCAATAATGCACATGGGAGTATGGTACACTTGTGTGCGAGCTACTTCCTCGGCCCTTGACTTTGTGGTTCTTAATTGTAAAAAAACAAACATCCTTAATTTTAATAATCAAATAAATATATATATCTTACTTCTAAAAAATTCAAAGATCCCTAACTTTAACCAAATATATATAAAAAACATTAATATATATGATACATAATTGGTAGTAATAGATACATCGTTAGATCTATATTTTATAATAACCTTATTTCGAAATATAAATGTCACTAATATTTACTACAAAATCTATCTATTGAAGAAAGGTCACCAATAGCAGTGCCCTAGGGTCCCTGTCCGGGGCGGTGGTTGCCTCTGCATCAATGCAATGACAGTGACAATGGTACGTTAATATGCCTTTCCAGCTGGCAATAATATTAACGCAGTTCACTACTGTGCTGTCCTTAGGCTGTCTCCAACAGAGGAGGGTAGCCATTCGATGTTTTCGGTGGCGCACAGTGAAAGGACTAGGCTCGGAAATCTCGCCGTCTCCAACAGACGCCCGACTCCCGAGTAGCCAAATCCGGTGGCCATCTCCTCCTTCCTCTCCGGCGGGCGCGGTGGTGGGGGCAGGGCGGCGCTCGGGGCGGAGTCCGGCCGCGGCTCGCGGCGGTTGTGCTTGGGGCCTACCCGAGCGCGGCCCGGTGGGGTGGGGGTGGCGGGCGGATCCGGGGCCGTCTCGTCGGCCTTCCGGTCGCCGCGGTGGCGACGATGACCGAGCATCAGCAGGCGGAGGTGGGGGCGCTGGCGAATCCGGCGCCGCCTCATCCGACTTCCAATCACCGCGGCGGCGGTGAGGTCAGAGCAGCAGCAGGCGGAGGTGGGGGCGCGGGCGAATCCGGGGCCGTCCTCGTCCGACTTCCAATCGCTGCGGTGGCGGCGAGGTCGAGCAAAGAACGGCGGCGACCACCCTCGCTACTCTCGCCGGTCATCGTCGTCCCTTCCTCGTGATGGGCCGGTCTCCCCGGCGTCCGTCTCGCGATGCCGTAGGGCCTCACCGCCTCGGTCACCGTCGAGGATGCCGCCCCACCCGACGCCTCCTCCTCCGCTGCGCTGCTCGTTCATCGTCAACCCCGCCTCCGCCTGCGTGCCGGAGATTTGGGTTGAGGAGAGAGAAACGGACGGAGGACGTATATTTGGCAACCCTGACTCCTCGTAGCTAAAATGGATGGTCGGTTTGGCTACTCCGTTGGAGGCAGTTTTCTCCGTGTGCAGGATGCTTTTCCGGTATCGGTCGCGTGATGGGGTATCTGTTGGAGACAGTCTTACATGGTTGGTCTCTGGCCATTGCAAGCTTGCTGATTAGTTGTCACTAACTCACTGTTTGTGAGAGCCAGCACTGTTGTAGGGGAAATTTGGTGAATAAATTTTTATGCTGAGATACATACATATCATCTTTTCAGGAAGATTTCGATTTATTGCTCACTGCTCAAGCGATGTCCATGAGAGAGGAGGACCAGATAGGATGCTTCATGCTTCAATTGGAAGGAACTGCTCCTTGGATCTTCAACTTCAACCTGTGCTCCTCTGTCTCTGCATCATACCCTTGCAGATTGGTAAGCTCGAATTCATCTGTTATTAGTCAGTAAAGATACAGATTTCGTCATCTTCCTTCGCTTAATTTTGATCTTTCTGTTGGACTTGGACCTACAGCTAACTAAAGAGACCAGATGCAGTACATGCTCTGATGATCCGCCATCAGGTACTACCTTCCAACTCTCTGCTAGTAGAGAGTAGTATATATATGTCAGCTAGTAACCACATTCACTACTGGAAATTGAAAATTCAGAAAAATACAAATTACCGACAAAAAAAATAGGTTTTCAATTTTACTGTCGGTTTACCGACAGAAAAACACCGGCAGAGTAGCGCGCCAGGGAAATACATTTTTTCTGTCGGTAAATTTGTTTTTCTGTTGGTTCATAATATTCTTGTCGGTGCACAGTCGACAGGAAAATTGTCCCTCCGCCAGGACAATTATTTTATTTCGGTCGCATTGGCCCGACAGTAAAAATCTAAAAATCTGATGCACTGACAAGGAATATTTTTACCCTGTCGGTTTCCAGGCATCAAAGGTACAATGTTTAGCCCGACAGAAAAATGAAAGTTCTCTCATAAGTACCTGATTTATTTACAATTTCATATAATAATTCATTAATATATCTGATTCTTCCATAATATTCTCAACTAGAACACAAATATATGGAATTAATTTTTCATCATCCACATGACATACATATATAAATTACAAGCTGTTAGTTTCTCATGTCCAGCAAGCTAATTTCACAAAACACCTATTAGTTTCTAAACTCTATTACTACCTAGCTGATATGCCTTTCCTAAAAACTAGCATCATCTAAATGTTAGACAACTAAGTGTCAACTACCAACAGTTTCTCTTATGAACCTAAAATGTGCTATGTGCATGCATTGTGCTTGTGATGACTGACACCTTCATGCATGATTTCCACTCTGTTTGCGCCATTGAGATTCTCTTCATTGTCGCCATCTGTGGCATTGTCGTCATTAGTCCATCCAGAGGCAACATAAGAACTAGTTGCTGGCCTATATATGACAGAAATATTAAAGCAGTTATTAGGTTGGTACAAGGCAGCTGAAGTTCAAGGCTGATATAGCTCATGATGAAAAAGAGAAGGTTTGTGTACTGGAAATGACTTCACAGCCACCTGCTGAATAGTTCAAGGCTGATATAGTTCATGATGAAAAACACATGATCTAGTCTAGTCTAAAATTAAATTTTGTTCAGATCTGAAATAACCTAGATCCTATTGGTGAGTTTATGCTACAAGCTGCAACCTCTTTCATCTCCCAGCAGCTTAACAACTGATAACTACCTATTGATCTGTCCTAATTTCCATCCATTCATGTACTACTGAAATGTAATCACTAATTCACGTGAGAGCTAACCATCTCTATATTTGAGACTTCTCAGTGGCACCAAAAACAGGTACAGCTCTGCTGCTCTTCATCTTCTAACAAATCAGCCTGCACAAATCAGCTCACTCACCCTTGATAGATATGTATGTAGCCAAGGAAGAAAGATGTCTGCATGAAACCATACATATCTGATCGTGCATAGTAGTACAGGCAGTAGCCATACACAAAAAATCCAGTTGATCCTCCACATAGGAATGGCCTGCAGCATAAACAAATCAGCGTTGCATACTTGTTAGATCAACCATTTTGTGTTTTAAATGTAGTCTACACCAACACATAGTATCACACAACTGACTTCCGTGCTACAATAGATTTCAGCAGCTGATTTCTAATGTCATTCATTCAGAACTGCTCTGTTTAATAAAAACACAGTCATAGGGGTGCACTCCGTCCTGTTTTTATATATATAAAAAAAAAAAAGATGCTCTGCATGACATTAGGCTTAACTATCTCCAGAGACAAATTTGTTGAAGGGGGAACTAATCAGGAAGCTGCTGTTAAGAAAGCATAGGAAATAAGTCGTCAAAGCAAGAACCTTATAGATAGAGGGAGTCCCTGGCAGTAAATCGTCACTGGATCTGCTCCTCCTTCCCTTCTTCACTGGATCTGCAGCATGGAGATTCAAATCAAGGCCAAATCGATTGATTAGGGTTAGGGAGGTAGGAGAACCTACGGAGAAAGGTCGCAGCTTCGGGCCGCTGCCTTGAGACGGGCCACCGCCGTCTTGGGGTCGCGCCGCCGGCTCCATCGACGCCTCGGGTCCATGCCGCTGCTTGGGGTCGGGGGAAGGGGCCTGGAGGGCGCTGCAGCGCTGGTCTACGCCACCGCTTGGGGTCGGAAGCAAGGGGGCTGGAGGGCGCCGCCGCTCGGATCCAGATGCCGCCGGAGGGGTGCGCCGCCGCTCTACTCCGCGTCGGGGCTGGAGGGCGCCGCCGCCGCTGCTGAGATGCGAGGGTGTGCTGTGTGAGGTGGATGGTTGGGCTAGGGTTTGGGCACGGTGGTTTTATGTGGCCATGGGCATGACCAGTCTACCTTTGGGCCGGCTGAAAGGCCAACCCAGCCCAGGCCCACGTTGGCCACGCGATTCAAGTCTGGAGCTTCGTCGGAATTTATTTTTCTGTCGGTCCACTGATGACACACAGAAAAATATATAATTATTCTGTCGGTAGAACAAAAAGCGACAGAAAAATATATTTACTCTGTCGGTTTCCTAATTTTCTGTCGTTTCGTCGGACCCTACAGTGAATATATAATTTTTCTGTTGGTAATTTTTAGTTTCCAGTAATGATTATCCCTCTCTCGATCAGCTTTTTTTCACTGATTTAATTTGATTGTGGTGCTGAGTTGTTTTCTGTATGTTATGTTGGACTTCCATTATCGATCATTCCTTCTCTTCGAACACGTCTGATGCTAGCTTGCTTGTGTTTCTCTTCGTCAATGCTTATATGTGCCTCCTGGTGGTGGATCGAGCCAGTTCACGCTCGGGCTGCCACTCTGCTGCTGCTGATCTTACGTGGTGATTCATACATCTGCAATCTGTTGTCAGTAACTCAGCCTGGGCACCTGGCTCAATAAAACAGGCCTCTTAATTAAATAAGGAGGGCACAGGTACGTGATCGATAGAATTCAGGTTGCATCACTCATCCGTGTTCAATAAAGCAAGCGTGTACCTTCACATCACCATCGACTTCTCACGCGCTAACCAGTCCACCTTTGTTGTTTCAGGATCGGGATCCCTGAAAACACACACCCTGAAAACACAGATTGTTCCTTAGCTTCCATAGCCCCCACGGGGCAGCAGCACAAAAGGAATTAGCTATAGAGAATTTTTGATCACTAAGCCACAAACTACCAATAGAAATAAAGTCAGATCCAACTGATTTATCTAATACCTCAGACATGTCCATCCGAGTTGTTTAGCCACTACACAGCCAAAAACAGATGATGAACAGTTTCATCTTCTGAACAAAATAAACAAGAAGGATCTTCTACTTCCCTCCTAATAGCTAAGTTATCCCTAGTTAAGACCTTATTCTTGGAAAGCAACCATAAAAAGAAGTGGACTCTAGGTGGAACTCTTAATGACACAGAGCAGGAATATGTACAGGGACAACACCTCTAGAATTGATGATCCTGTATAAGGATTGAGAAGAATACACACCACTAGAGTTAAATTGCCACACTAGTTCATCTTCACAATCTGAAAAGGTAATGGTAGAGGCCAAGTGTACCACTTCTTGCCGAGACTAAGTAGTCTATCATCAAAACCTCTCCTAAAGGTACATTAAGCTCATTACCATCCCAAAGATTGACAACTGTGTCGCTTTCTCATTAACCCGAATATAAATCTCCCAAAACTGTATAGCTAAGCTAGAGGAACCCAACCAATTGTCCTCCCAAAACTTGCATTTTCTACCATTTCCTATCACCCATCTGTACCCCATTTTGGCTACAGAAGCAGCCCAAATCATACCCTTGAAAAACTGTGAGGCTCCTATTGTAGAACTGTAAAAAATATTTGGTCTATCAGTCCTATATTGAAATCAAGGAACTGTTTCCACAGCTTATGACCATCCAAATTGTACCTCTTGAGCCAAGAGGCTAACAGACAGTTATTTAGGTCCCTAAGATTTGGCACTCCTAGCCCACCAAACTCTTTGAGCATACTCACACTCTCCCAGTTAGCTCAATGATATCTATGAGCATCAGGATCATCATTCCATAAGCAATTGGCCGTATGAGAATTCAGAATTCTATTGGCCCATTTAGGGAACTTGACAAAGGAGAGAAGGTACACTAGGATGCTAGCTAAACATGATCTAACTAGAACAAGTTTCCCAAGATAAGACAATAGCTTACCTCTCCAACCTGCCATCCTTTTTAGCATTTTATCTATAAGAGGCTGAATATCCTCTCTTTTGAGCTTTTCTCATAGTGTAAGGGAACTCCTAGATATTTAATAGGTAAGCTCCCCACAGGACAGCCAAACAAATGAGCTAAGTCATGAACAGTGTCAGGATCTACATTTAGGGGAACCAGTTCACTCTTATGGAAATTTATCCTCATACCTGACAACTGTTCAGACCACATTAAAATGCCTTTAAGATTTCTAGTATAACCATCTTCTATTCTAGAAAATAGGAGGGTATCATCTGCATATTGCAGAGAAATCATACCTCCGTCTCTAAAATTTTCAGCAAGCCCCTTTATAATACCGATATTAGCACCTTTCTGCAACATCTTAGTGAGGACATCTCCTACTAAATTAAAGAGTAATGGGGAAATAGGATCTCCCTGCCTGAGACGCTTTCCTGTTTTGAAGAAATTGTTGTCTTCACCATTAGGATTCACTCCTACAGAGTCACCTACAACTAGATATTCGATCCACTCAATCCACTTAGGACAAAAACCCCTAGATTCCATGACATCAAAAAGAAAATCCCAGGAAACTCTATCATATGCTTTTTCATAGTCTAACTTTAAAATCACACCTGGTTCTTTGGACTTATGTAAACTATGAACCAGCTCATGGGCTACCACCACACTTTCCAAGATGAATCTTCCTTGAATAAAAGCACTTTGTTGAGGAGCTATAAGCCTATTGATAATCTTTCCTAATCTCAAAGTCAAGACTTTAGAAAAAACTTTGAAGCTACAATTAATTAAGCTAATGGGTCTAAAATTCTTCATGGCTTAGGAATAAGGGTAATCAGTGCAAAGTTAAGTCTTCTTAGGTCTAAGTCACCTCTAAAGAAATAATTAAACATAACCAATAAATCAGATTTGATCAAGTCCCAAAACTTGTGATAAAACATGAAAGAAAGAAAATCGGGTCCTAGAGCTTGATTTCATCTTCGAAAAAGGTGCATGAGTAACTCATTTTCACTATCTAATACTAAATCCAGCTAACTCCAAAAATTTTGCCCTAGAGAAATATTATGTTTATCTTCTCTACCACAACTTTTTATAGAAAGTCCACAGCAACCTGAATCATGCCATTTTGCTCCTCTACCAACCCATTAGGACCCTCCAAGATCTCTATTCTTTTCTTCCTATTCCTATGGCTAGCAATAGCATGAAAGTAGGCGGTATTTCTGTCTCCCTCCAAAATATTCCTATCTCTAGACATTTCTTCTAGAGACCAGATCTTGTCCAACTCTTGTGCTACCAAGGTCATCCTACTTTGTTCTGCTACAGACAAACAACCAGAGTCCTGATCATTATATTCAAGAGCTAGATCACATTTATACTTGTTAAGCCTAGCAACCTCATTCAAGGCCCAAGCTCTAACCACCTTTCTCAATGTCCTAATTTTAAATTGCACCTATCTAAACTGCGAACAGCATTGCAGGGTGTATTCCAAGCTTTCTCCACTAACTCAGAGAAACCCTCCTGTTGTAACTACCATTTCTCAAATCTAAAACTTTTCTTCCTAGGAATCATACCAGAACTAACATTGAGCAACATGGGATTGTGGTCACTAGGAATCCTATCCAAACACTTGACGAGATGCCAAAGGGAAATGAGAAAGCCAATCTACGATAACAAAAATCCTATCTATTTTGGACATATCCAAATATCTTGGTTATTAGTCTAGGTGAACCTTCTATTATCCGCATTAAGCTCCACTATACCCCATTTATGAATCCAATCATTAAAAGCATTAGCCCATTTATAATCGATACTACCATTACTATTGTCGTAGGCAAACCTAATTAGATTAAAATCGCCTCCTAAGAGAACAGGGACCTTGCCAAGAACCCATAATAGTATGGAGTTCTTTGATGAAGCTCTCTTCCCTTCCTCATAGGGAGAGCCATAAATCACCACTAACTTCCAACTAAAACCAGATTTCTTATCTTGAAGCAACAAACTAATAGTGAAATCTAAAGAAGACACTAGAGTAGCAGAAAATATTTCACTATTACAACCAACAATAATGCCTCCAAAGCAGACTTTTTGGTAGGGGAATAGAACCATTCAAAAGGAATATAACCAGTTAAGGATCTTAAATAACCAGGGCTAAAAACTTCCTTCTTTGTCTCCATAATACCCACAAATTTAGCACTAGAACTTCTAATCCTACCTACTAGAGTAGGCAGCCTACCAGTTTTACCCAAACCTCTAATATTCCAAAATAAGCCAATTATTTTCTTTTCTTGCTTTTCTTCCTATTAACTACTTTAGTCCAAGCTTTTTCTATTTCTTCCTCCAACAGATTTAAGTCCTCGAGACTTTTAGAATTACAACTAGGAGTCTTAGGATCCACTTCCTGAGACATCCTACTCATACCACATATCCTAACAGGGGTCTTAACCATATCAACTACAAGAGGTGTAACAGAACTACTACAACTAGCCAAGTTAGAGAAATTATTAACTAAGACAGACTTATCAGAGCCCTTAGCTTGACAATCATCCATACAACTAGTAGCAGCGAAAACTTTATTTCTATTTAATTCCAAACTAAGCATATCATGAACAATATCATAAGTATTTAACTCAACTTGAGGAAGAACAACATCAATATGAGAAGCACTATCTCTTAAGGAAATACCAGTCAAGGGTACAGCAGATTTCTTAATTTTCTCAATCTCCAAGTTGTTTCTCCTTTTGATTACCTGAGCTTTCTCCAGCACAGGAATGCCATCTTGAGGGATCTTCTTACTTTTCTTCTCAAGAATAACAGGGCCCCAGACTATTTTGTTCTTTTTGCTATTGAGGGCTTCACCACCTTGCTTGTTGCCTTGTTAAGCTTTAGCCAGATCTACTGTAGATTTAGGTGAAGAATGCTCTAAGCCATCTTGGAGAAAACCAAGTGCCTTCATTATCCTCAAGCTTAGCACTATCATAAACCCATTCTTAAGGTAGAGGTAGGCTCTCTTCTTCTAGGACTTCAACATCTTTGTTCACATTTTCCCATTGTTGACATTCTTAACGACGCTACTAGAAATAGAGTGTAAAACCCCATCCCTAGCAACGGCACCAAAAATGCTTGTTAACACCTCTAACACCACTTAAGATAGGTTGTCATCCCCAGCATGGCGCCAGAGGTGCCGGTATTAATAAATGCAAATGCTAATCTAGAATAAATATGAAATCCACAAGCGCACAGATAATACCGATGTAGCATTTTAACCAGGAGTAATCCAAGTATCGTTATTTATATTTTTACTCATAGGAAGGGAGAGCTAAGGATAATGAGCAACGAGCATCACTGCATGTGGTAATGGAGAGTATAACCATGTCTTTATCTATCTTCTCATACAGGGTAAGTGTCACAAGATAAATTAATATATATAAATGGTAAATGATAAATGATAAGCGCATAGCCACATAATAAATGATAAACATCTCAATAGAGTACTCTAAGTTTATAGCACTAGCATGGAATTATGACGATCTATGAGGATAAATCCTAGGTTATTCTAACTATAAGTCAAAGCATTCAATGATTAGTGCAATTACAATTGACAATCATAGCAAGACAAGGTTATATCTACGCATAGAGATATTACGAAGGAAGATGAAGAACATAGCAATCACTTCCCTGTAATAGTTGTGTTCTACCGGCCTTATACTCGGGAGGAGGACTACGAAGGACTCAACGGGGCTGTCACTCCTGCGATCTACCACACGGTCCGGAATATAGGGTGCAATCATAGGAAAATACGGTATAGGCACCATGCATATACAATATTCACCACTCACCCACGAATTCAATGAGCAAGCGCTCTACGATCCTACACATGAATATAATTCTAATCCAACTATGCCAAGCATATAATCAAAGTAAACTAAGAACATTATAATTGAGAATATAAGTAAATAGAGCAAAGTCATATCTAATATAGTAGAATAGACCAAAGTCATATTCATAGTAGCAATGAACAATATGAATAATACAAGAATGAATATAAAGTAGGAGAGAAAGCGAGAATTACCAAGTAATCACTTGATAGATCCGGAAATGAAGTGATGCTTGCCTCCTTCTAGATCTAATTCTATAGCTAGTGAACTGTGGAGCTCTAATTAAGATGGTGGCTCTAGAGCTTCTCTCTTGAGACAGATGAATAATGAACTAGAATTAGGGTTTCTCCTAGGGCCAAGGGCCTCGCTTATATAGCCCTCTCGGAGGCACCACAGCTGTCGTATCAAACCAACCATAATGGACAAAAATTATTGATCCTCAAAGGCGGTGGAGGGGCGATCCGCGTGATCGCTCCTCATTGGCCGAGGGGGCTGGGCGGCCGCCCGGAGGGCCTGGGCGGCCGCTAGGAGGGCCTGGGCGCCCGCCCAGGCTCTCTGCCAAGCGGGTCCCACCCTCTAGGGGTCATCTTCCTGAGTCTTCTAGAGTCTTCTTTCGTGTACGTAGGTGCTTCTCTCTCTATGTAAATCTGACATGTGGACCTCTTTTGATTCTTTTCTGATAACCCCCTGCAGAAATAGACATTCACCAAAACTCATGGAATTCTATCAGTGCAACCCCTATATCTAGATAGTATTTAGGATTAAGTCCATCTCTGGTCCCTGAACTCTTTGCTCGGTCTAATTTTAACCCCCGACTACGAAACCGTCTATTCCTGGCACCTCAACTATCAAAATGGTTCACTTTTGGCACCCGGGAGCAGGGCAGGGTTGTTTTGCCACCGTGTAGTGGTTTTGTAGTGGGTCCTGCCACTCTCTTTCCTCTAGCTCCAACAGCCCCTGCTCCTCCTCATCTGCATAGACGAGCATGGAGGAGCAGCTCGCGTGGCTACCCCCTCCCTGCACGAGGTCCGCCGCGGTCCTCGCCATCCAAACAGGTCAGCTCGCACACGCCGTGTGGCCATGCCTCGCCTGTGCTCCTTCTTTCCCTCGCGCAGAGCAGCAGTGCCACAACACGGAGCCGCCGTTGCCACGTCGCGAGCTTCACCGTTGAGCTCGCGCGCGCCGCCATGGCCATGAGGGCGGCAAAAGGGCATCACGATTCATGAGGTGGCGGGGTGACACCGCCTTGATGTAGGTGGCCGTCACCGGAGCCGCACCTCCAGGCACCACCGCCGTGCGTGGCCCAGCCGGCTAGGTCCGCCTCCGGCCGGTCTGGGAGCACCAACGGGAGCGGTGCGGCGAGTGTCGTGTATACCCTGGCTTGCTGCACCTGTACCCCGGGCCAGACCCTGATGCATGGCATGGCAGCAGCGTCGCGTTCCTGTCACCTACACTGACGAACGCACAGTATCGTTCATTCGGTCTAGTACAACACCGCCATGCTCCTTTCCTTTGCTTGCACCCTTGCTAGGCCTGAGGTCTACAACAACAAAGTAGGCATGAAGCACAGTGCACAGCACAGCTCAACTGCTCACTCTCCGCATGCGGCAGCGCGCAGGGGCAGCGGCAAGGGGCATGCGGCGACTCCTCTGCTTGTTGTCTCGGTGGCGACTCCTCTGCTTGTTGTCTCGGTCTCGGCACTTCTGGTCGCTCGCCGCTCAGCATCCAAATGCAAGGAGAGACGATGGCGGCGGCTCACGAGGCGGCGTTGCCCCGCCACCTCGTGATGCCCTTTTGCCGCTAGCATGGCCACAGCGGCGCGCGCATGAGCTCAACGGTGAAGCTCGCGGCACGGCAACGGCGGCTCCGTGCTGTGGCGCTGCTGCTCTGCGCGAGGGGAAGGAGCAGAGGCGAGGCATGGCCACGCGGCGCGTGCGAGCTGGCCGGTATGGACGGCGAGGACCGTGGCGGAGCTCGTGCAGGAAGGGGTAGCCGCGCGAGCTGCTCCTCCATGCTCGTCCATGCGGATGAGGAGGAGCAGGGGCTATTGGAGCTGGAGGAGCAGGGTGTTGACACTGCTTAGCGCAATCACCAAAGATAGATAAAAAAGTCTATCCCCGGCAATGGCGCCAGAAATGCTTGTTGGCGTTTCTTAGCGTATGCAGCCAAATCCGCAAGCGCACGGAAATCACCGTTATAGCACTTCACCCGGTGAGTAATCGGGTATCATATTTCTTTCACGAAGAACGGCTTATGAGTTAATTCTAAACAGAGGTTGCCCAGAGATGGAGTAGGATAGCTTAGGTAATGAGGTTTTCTAGGGTAACAGGCCCAAGAGGTGGCTAAACTTGTTGCTATACTTCTTACTTCGGGCACCGGATTGCACCTGGTCTGCCAGGTGATGCCGGCCTGTAGCTCTACGCCGTAGCCTGACGTGGGGGATTACAAGGGACGGACAGGGCTATCACCACCTGCCGCCTACCACCTCAACCGTGGACTACGAGGAAAACGAAGGTAGGTCCTAGCCCAGACACCACGTCTATGCCAGTTGCTACAACTCTAGCGGTGATTAGGAGCTCCCATCTCTATCAGGGGTCCTCTTACTAGAGTTTCCGTCACGGGGACGAACGTTGAACCCACAAGAAGATAACAAGCAAGAATAACTTACTCAAAGGTATTACCGAAAGATAAACACGATGTCTTACTTCAAGTAGCAAGATGCCGTAGAGGTACAAGCGAGGAGGGAGCCGACAAGTCCGGCACTCCGCCCCGTGGAAGACTAGCTTCCCGAGAGCTCTCTTGGAGAGATGCTCTACTCCTGCTCCTCTGTCACTCTTTACTTCTATTCTAGCTAGGCTAGGTACGGTGGCTCTACTCTCTCTCTATTGTACACTTGTAGAATGGAGGTGTGGTGAAAAGTGAGACTAAAAATGAAGAATTAGTTCTCTTTTTTCTTGAAGGAGGAGGCTTGCCCATGCTTATATAGGAGTGGGATGGTCGGTTTTCGTAGGGCAAATGTCAGAAACACCCCCGAACCGACCATCAGGGGCGGTAACCAAACCGACCAACCAAAGCTGGGCCTGGGCCGCACTCCAGCGGGCGCGCGCGCGCCTCAGGCGCGCTCGCGCCTGGCTGGGCCCCGCCGGCCTTCAGCTTTGGTCGGTGACCTCCTTGGTGGGCCTCTGGTCGGCCCATGCTGGTGCTTCTGATTGGTTTGGCTCCGAGTGGGCTTTCTCCTCCTTTTTCTCTTGTTTGCTTGGACCAAAAATAAAAGGTATTTTTATATATGTGTTTTCTTCATGTCTTGGCCCATTTTAGGTGTATTTCAGTGATGTCCTGCAAAACAAGGAATCTGTGCCACACTGTGGAAATAGTTAGAGTAGAGCCCTATTCTAGGTGAAAATTGGTGTTGACTAGACTAAAGTTGGCGGGGTTAGAATTGAGTTAAGGACCGCCAACAACTCCCCCACACTTAGCTCTTTGCTCGTCCTCGAGTAAAGGATGAAGAACTAGGTGGTTGTATTCTCCCAAGAGTTGACCTGCATACAGATTATTTCGAGCTTCTTCCTGCATTTGTGAACATTCATGGTGGCTACCAAGTTATCTTATAGCTATTGAAGGAGGAATAGCTTGAAATCAAGTCAACTCACACTACCCATGCTTTGAGACATGGGGTTTTAGAATTTTTCGCAAAGATAGCCTTAGCTCCTCATATGATACTCTCAAGTCGCTCTTTTTCAGGTGGCTAGTCCTATCCAGGTGTTCTTGATCATCCTATCACTATAGGCTGATATGTGGAGTTTTGGGTATGGATGATGAACAGGTTTCAATATCAAGCCAGTTGGATTCATGAAGAGAAGGCCATATCCCTAGATGATGCAAGTGCAAGTGTAAGTGTAGAAATATTTGTGGACTCCTGATCATGTTTCTCTCATTATGAAGGAAAGTGCAAGAAGGTCTGGACTTGAAGAACATCTCTTGCTTTATTTCTTTCTTCTCTCTTTTTTTTATCCCAAGACCTTGGAGAGAAAGAACTCTTCCTTATTCACGAACTATGCTTCTTTTTGTAGGAATTCTCTGATAACAGTCCATACTCTTCTTTGAATGAATGACGGAGAGAGATGCATGACTTGTGACAGGAGTATTTTTGGTGGAAGAGGGAGAAGATGTGGAAAATTTGCGCTCAATTCTTAGTGTAAGAAATGAGCGTTTTGGTGGAATGGTGGATGCATAATGTGCGCGGCTCTCAGTGTAAGAGTCGGCATGTGTATTTGGTGGGTGAATGCAATGATCTTGGGGATAAGGCCATCTCTAGCAAGAATCTCAAGACTTGACATCACTAAAAGTGGCTAGAACAGGTTTTGCACAAGTGTAAGCGCAGATATTTGGCTCTGGTAGGACATAGCACTTATCACATGAGGAACATTTCCTAAAAAGAAGATTTTGAATTTTTGCATAAAAGTACCCAAGTCCATTGCACGAGTTGGTAAGCATCATATCATTCTACTATATCTCACCTGCCAATAACTTAGATAAAGCATGGGGTCCCTATGGCACAAGTTGTTCACATAATCAAGATAAGCAAGGAATAAAAAGTATGCAACTCGTTCTCAAATGGTGAAAATAGGAGATGGAGTTTGCAAAAGTTTTTAGTTTTATAAATTTTATTTTCAGCAATAAAGAGAATTAGCGGGGAGTGCGGGGTGCGCAAACCGTGTTTTTGCCGTGTCGAATATTTTTGCGCAACAAGGAGCAAGGTGCCTCCCCCCACTTGTTTTTGTACTGTCTTTTTCTTATATGCACACAAAAACAAGTGGAGACAAGACACAATATATATATATAAAAAATAAATATTTCATTGATAATCAAAACTTGATACATCAGGCACACTTTAGGGAATTTAAATCGAAGAAGGGAAAATGATTGGAGATGGAAAAGCGTGCGTGTGTGCCTAGCTGCTAGAGACGAGGTTCCTCGAGGGCGTGCATGACTCCGTGCTTACGAGCCATTTCTTGCAACTCCTCAAACATTTCTACATAATAGGAGTTGATTTCGTCCTGGAGTTGGACTTCGTAGGTGCGTCCTTCTGCCAACCTTCCCCTCAGGTGGCGGATATAACTAGAGATTTCCTTGATTTTCCTATTCAGCTCTGCCCTAGTAGGTTCTTTCTTCTTCGGGGGATCCTCTCCAAAGATGCCGTCAGGCTGTCCTTGGATTGGTGGGTCGCAAATGAGTCGGGGGACACACGGGTAGCGGCCCCCGGATTTACTAAACAACCCCTTCCCTTGCCTTCCATTCGGCAGATTCGTCCCTCCTATGGTGTAGGAGAAACTTGGGGCCTTGAAAGACGAAGATCCGGCTGACGTGGCCTTGTTGCGTTTGCTTGGGTAGGCATCGCCACCCTTGATGCCCCGTGGTGGAGTCGTATCGGCGACCACCGGGGTTTCCTCCTTCCTTCTCTCTAGGAACTTTCTAGCGAAAGTGAGAGCTTTCTCCTTGTTGAACCCAGCATTGGTGGGAACTAAGGCCATGGCTAAGGCTAGAAATGCTGCTGGAAAGTGAGAGGGAGAGGTAGAAGACAAGGCTTGTCTTGGTGTGAAGAGAAGGAGAGGTAGAGGGTGGTATTTATAGGTGAAAATGAGCTACCCTCGCATCTCTCGCGCATCAGGATCAGGATCACCAGGATCATCAGCATCAGCACAGCACAGGAAAGAGATGGGAGAAAATCGGGCGTCAGAGGGCGCCGATCAGGCGCGCGCACGCCTGGGGCGCGAGCGCCTGTCGGTCGGATCAGCAAGACAACAAGCAAGACAACAAGATATGTTGTGGGAGTTGTGACAGGGCTGTGCGCACAGCGAGGCTACATGGCGTGATAGGATGTTGTGGATGCTGATCAAATTTGCAACAGGCAATGGAGGAGAGGTAGCGTCCGGTTAACCAGACCTCGGTGCCGGTGTTGCGGTGCTCGTTTGCGGCGAGCGGAGGCTGTCGATTTTGTTTGGTCGTGGTGCACAAGGCGACTGATGGGAATTTGACAGTGGTATTTTCAGCGGGTGTTCTTGGGAGCGATGGAGTCAGTGTAGATTGACAGGGTCGAGGAAGAGCAAGTCATTGGTGATCTATCTGTGATTGATGGATCGGGGCCGAACAGTTCGCGGGCACAATGCGAGCAGTTCATGATGGCTGGTGGATAGTTTGCTTGGAGGGCAAACATACCGTGGTGCATGGCGGAGAGGCTAGCGGCAACAGGCTAGTCATACCGTGGGGCAGAGATGACAACAGGATCAGCGATGACGACATAGGAGCGTGGCGGCTGATGGGGTTCTCATTCTCTGTGGCGTGGCGACACGTGGCGCGAGCTTGATGCAGGTTTGCATTGGAGGAGTTTGCGTGCTTCCAATTCAACAAGGGCGTGGATCGATTCAAGTTGCACGTGCAGTGTTTTGAAGTGTGGATCGAATGACGTGAAGAAGCTTCAAGGGCTGAACTGGAAGAAAGTATAGATGACGATTATCTATACTTGCAACTAGAGTAATCTGGTTGGTCTGTACTGCAGGAGGCTACGGTGTAAGAGCTCGGGCGTAGCATTGCAGTGAAAACAGAAGAGCGCTAATGTGGCAATTTCATATGTGACTCAGATAGTGGTTGTGTGGTTCTCAGGGTCACATGTACAATCGTTTCAAGTATGATGGTATTGGATTCAGTTAGCTTGTGTGGTGCCTAGCATAGAGCAGACGTGCTCGGGCATGTGTTCGAGCTGGAGAAGAATCTAAGTTTTACATGATAGAGATTGTGGTGATAAAGAGGAGGGTGCACAGCTGCAGGTGGAGTCATGGAGCATGAAATTGAGGAGATAGCGGAGGCTCTTGTTTGTGGTGGGTCTGTAATGAGACTCATTGGGCAGCTCTTATGGAGTGGCGGACAACTCAAGTCATGAGGTTCGCGCATGGACGACTTCAGGATGGTAGAATATTCACCAAGGTGGAGTTTGTTAGATATGTGTCGAATATTATGTACAAGTTTGGTTACGCTAGAACTCTGAGTTGTATTAGGCGGTATAGGGCAGAGTTGTAGTCGGACTCTGTAACCCGGCCTCCTCATAAATATGAGAGTGGGGCTGCTGTTGTAACCATGATGACATAGCGACAGGTTCGCGGGAGGGCGGCGGCTCGTCGCCGGGATCCTGGAGAGCGGCCGGTGTTGCTGGATTAGGGAGGAGCGCTCATAATCGTGCCCCGGGGAATAGGCTCTGCCGAACCTCGTTAACAAATATCGTGCCTCTGGTGTCGTCTGTGATCTTGCATATTCGTCTCGGTAGATTCAATCGACGCTTCCGCGCTTGGAGATTAGCGGACAGCTCATCGCTGTGGGGCTAATTTCGTAACAAGAGCATTTTCAACAACTTTGTAAATTCACTTGGTATTCTTATTATTTTAACAAAAATACAAAAAACACATCTCCAACAACTTGGTAAACTCACTTTGTAAATTTCCAAACTTGCGAAAACTAGCTCCCGCGCGCGTATTATTCCGCGCGTGCATCTGACTCCCGATCGCTCGTCCGCGGCCGCAGCTTCCCCTCCCGCCCGTTGCGAGCGTTGCGAGCGGCGTTGCCACACCTCGTCATGCTCCGTCCAATACCTCGTCGTGGTCGAGTACCCTACGGTGCTCAATATTTTGATGGGAAATGCTCAAAAGTTTCGCTTTTTCGTTACAATCGCGTAGGATCTAACCTCACCTGATTTGGTGCAGCCGTTGTCGAGAAATCGTGAGTCAAAATTTCCACCCCGCTGGTCAACGTCGTGTTACGTTCGCGTGGAGGGCGCGGTGAGGAAGAAGTAGGCAATGACATGCGGGTCCTATCTGTCATCCTCTAATTTTATCAAGTTGGAATACCAAGTTGTTGAAGATGACTCATTTTTTCACGTGCTAAATAATTTACCAAGTTGCTAAAACGTGAAATATATCAAGTGAAATTTACAAAGTTGTTGGAGATGCTCTTATGAGAGGCCTCGTTCGTTTGGGGATGGAATAGGACTTGGAACCATTCCGGCTAATGAATCTTCCACAAATTAGAAAACCATTCGGCCTTGAAATAGTTTCAGGCCTTTTTCTTTTGACAATGAAATAGTTTCAGGCCTTTGTTCCTGGATAAACGAACAAGGCCTAAAGCAGTAAAGCCCAGCCCAGCCCTAACCATACCATACATGTCAGCATGTGCACCGCTGTGAGTGGTTACCTAGGGAATTTATTTGGATCTTCATATAGCCAAGCCCAATACTTTAACACGTCTCTCGTCCACAGCACAGACAAACTCACTCCGAGCGAGGGCCGCAACAAACAACACGCGTGTTCTTCTCCACGGCTAATCCCCATATGGCGCGCGACCGGCGCGTTCGATCTTCTTTCCGCTGTTCCCAGACTGGAAAATATCTTGGCGAACCTTCAGATGAGACAAGTTTTTACTCTCGCCACTTCAGTCGTCATCACGGCTATGGCGCAGCACTTGGGCTCCCGCGTTTTTTATGAGGAACCTTGGAGGGAAATGGACGCCTGCCGCCGGCCAACGACTAAGGGTCAACACGCGGGCCAAAAGACGCCTGGTAACATCACTAGAAGTATATCTACACGCAAGCACCCCACCGAACACGAAGGACTCGTGGCCGGGACGCCGGGTGAACGCGCACCACACGAAGCCAGCACCAAAAAGGTCTACACTAAACAACAGCTAACAGAAAAAAGGCCCAAGAACTAACCAACAACACCACCATTCAGTGAGGATGATTATATTGCTGCCGTCACACGTGACGTCATTCTAATTTGTACGACTAATCTTTTTTTACGGTCCTTATCGCCGGTAGTTGCAGGGCAATTCCCTCCCATTGACGCGGCTGCGCAGGAAGTCAACAGACATCAAATCAAAATACCAAATGTTTGGACGGTTGTGGATGGAAAGCGCGGGAACCCTTTTTGCGAACGACTAGTGTGGTGACCAATCCAAATAGCGCCCTGGTAAACATTTTTCTTTTATGGTGAAACTAATCTTTGCAAATAGTTTTTGTTTATTTATTGATTGTAGTTACATTCTTCCCATGAACTCTCTTTGCGAATAGTATAGCTATCATCAATCAATACCTTGATACAAAGACAGTTTCCATTTACTCCTTTCTCACAGTTCCTATTCGTTGGCTTTCAAAGATATTGTCATTTACTCCTCTTTTTTACCGCTCCTGTTAGCTATGAAATTCCTCTCAAAGCTAAATCAAGGTTGCATCCGGTTTCCTCTTTGTAGGCTCCAACGATAAAACCACAATCCAAGTTTCTCAAACGTTCCATTCCTTGCCTCCTTGGCCCTTGTGTAAATTTGAATATTTTTTTTATGATTCTATATATAGGGAATCATTCCCTAGAACAATTTCTATCTGGATTGCTCGGATATTTTATATAAGCTTTGATTAACTAGAACAATTCCAAAGTAGTGCTCACCAAAGATAATCTGCTTAAGAGAAATTGGGAGGGGAATCTTGATTGCTATTTCTTCAATGAACATGAATCCATTGATAACTTGTTGTTTCAATGTTCTGTAGCTAGAGTGGTTTGCGCATGTGTGGCCAAGTGCATTGGTGCTAGAGATATACCCGCTGACTTTGATAATTGCTGGGGTTGGTTTGAAAAATGGTTCCCTCAGGGAAAAATGTTTCACTCTATTGGTATAGCAGCTATTTGCTGGGCTCTATGGAGAGCTAATAATAATGCATGTTTTAATAAGATTTATATCAAAAGTCCGCTCGATATCATCTGCCATGCAAGTGCTTTAATCTGTTTTTGGGCAGGTCTTTACCCTAAAGTGAAGAAAGCTGAATTAGAAGCTGGGGTCAACCTAATGATCAAGCTCGCAATGGAGATACTGACTACAAAGAAAGCGAGAACTGCAGGTGAAGATGGTTGGGAGAACTCATCGGGCGATCAACGCAAGGATTGATGGGGCTTGTCAGAGATACGACTGAAGTTTCTTCTGATAGTCTTTGGTGCTGGTTGTTATTTGCAATTAGTAGTCATCAGTCAGTAAGCATTAGTGAGTGGGTGTTCAGTGGCTTTAAGTGCTTTGAGTCTCCTCTTGTGCAGGTGGTAAAGCGCATATTGTCTTGGTTGCGGCCTTTGATGGCTTGCGTTTGGACTTTGCTTCTTAGAACCTTTCTCATCTTCCATTTCTTTTAAATGTCTTCAGCTGTATTTCCGTTTTATAATGAAATGGAAATGGGAAGCCCCCAAGTTAAAAAAAAAACTTAAACAATTCCTGGTGTATTCTGAAAAAGCGAACGAGCCACTCATGGATTCCCAACAAATCTACATTGCGTGCTACCTCAACCACCACACGTAGGCATCCAACATCCACCTCACATTCTATTGTAGCCTTGTAGAAGCACTAGTGGTTTGGCCTAACAAAAAGCTAAGGACACTACCAAGGCGGGTGTTGTGAGCTTGTGGACAACATCCATACTAGGGGAGCATGTCTATGATTGATTCAGAAAATGAAAAGTTACATTTCTTAAAGTGAAAAAAATGACATTTCTTAAAGAGATTAGGGTGACGTCTAGTAATAATGTGGTCTACGTTGTGTAGTTATAGGCTCAGAGTATGGAAATGATGTGTAATCGTGAGACAACTGCTATCATGTGCTTGTGTTGGGCAACGTTAATTGAGAAGAAGACTTCACGCTTAGGTCAAGAAAACCCCGAATCTCTACTCCATCTAAACACAACTGCAACACAACCCAAGTGACATCGGATCAAACCTTAGACCTATGCTTTGACATGAGATAAATAAATGTTTTTTTTTTACAAACGCGCAAATAGCGCATGCGGAGGTGGCGAGTCGAACTCTCAACCTGAAACTTCCTGACACTAGAAGCAGACTGTCAGATTGTAGGGTTGGAAAATCAGACTGGGGACAGTGCGGCAACAAAACCATGAGTATCATACTTGAAATCTAATGATGTAGAAGAGTCGAACCAAGCTATATTATAGTTATAAAAAAATCTCTCAACAGATAGATAGTACTTCCTCCGTCTCAAATTGTAAGTCATTACAAGAATCTTAGAGAGTCAAAACATCTCAACTTTGACCAAATTTATACAATAAGGTAGTAACATTTAGGATGTCAACTTAGTATCATTGGATTCTTCGCTAACTATATTTTTATAGTTCACTTAACTGATGTCATAAATCTTTATAGTTCTCCTTATAATCTTAGTCAAATTTAATATGTTTTGACTCTCTAAGATTCTTGAATGACTTAGAATTTAGGACGGAAGGAGTACTAGATCAAGAGCCAACAGATTGACATACTTATTTAGAGCTGACACGTGGAGATAGCATCCCCACGAGCCGATGCTCACGTAATCTGACACAACAGTATTTATTTTATTTTTTGATTTGAAAACATGACACAACAGTATTTTGGCGGCCGGAGCAAAAGATTTCACGCCAAAGCACTCTTTATACATAGCAGAGTGCAGGGGTAATAGCAGCTTTAGGACTTCTACGCACGTATTTGTGTGAGGCACAGTACTAGACAACTGGCAGCAAGGTTAAGCACTACTCTTGACTCGCTTCATAGTCCCAGTTCCGTTGCCAAGCTAGCGAGGCACGAGCCAGCAGCGTCTTCATACTTCCTCTTCCTCGTCAGCTTCTCGGCGACGTCGACCGGTGTCATTTTCACCTCCCCCAGCAGCTCCCCGATGACGCCGAACAGCTCGTGCGACTCCACATCGAGATACAACTTGGCAAGGAACTTGAAGGCCTCTATGCCACAGTAGGACATCTCGATGTGCATGTCCATGCGGCCCTTCCGGATGAGCGCCGGGTCCAGCTTCTGGACGTGGTTGGTGGTGAAGACGATGATCCGCTCCTCACCGCAAGCGGACCACAGCCCGTCGATGAAGTTGAGCACGCCAGACAGCGTCACCTGGCTGCGGCTACTGGCGTTGGTGGACTTAATATTTTCCTCTGCGCCAACGGCTGCGGCCGCCGCCGACGTTGACGCGCCGTCGTCGTCATTTTCGTCGTCCTCCACCGGCTTCGCCTTGTCCCGCGCCCCGGTGAGATCGAGTGAGCAGTCGATGTCCTCGATCACGATGACCGACTTGCTCTTTATACCTATCAATAGCTGGCGGAGGTGGGTGTTGGACCTCACCGACGTTAGCTCGATGTCGTAGACATCGTAGTCGAGGAAGTTGGCCATGGCGGCGACCATGCTCGACTTGCCCGTCCCCGGCGGGCCATACAGGAGGTACCCTCGCTTCCATGGCTTGCCGAGCTTCGCGTAGTACTCTTTCCCGTTCTGGAACGCCTTGAGGTCGTCGATGATCTCCTGCTTCTTCGTCGGGTCCATGGCTAGCGTGTCAAATGTCTTGGGGTGGTCGAACGGCACATGGTTGGCCTAACCATCATGATCATAGGAGTTGGTGAAGATCTTCCGCTGCCGGTCCCTAACCATGATGGCGCGCCCCTCGCGCCGGACGTGCGGGAGATAGGTGTCGAGCACGAGGTTCTTGTGGCGCTCCTCGAAGTGGAGCTTGTACCCCGTCTCAATGCGGTAGTTGCTCTTCTCGATTGTGTACGCGGACCACCAGATGGTGGCCCTGGCGTGGCCATTGTCGTACTCGAACTCGTCGGCCACCTCCTCGTCGTCGAGCATGTTGAGCATGAGCTTATCAGCGGCGTTCCTGGGGACTTCGGCCCTGAGGTGGCGCGCACGGCGCGAGCGCGAAGGACCGCCGTCAGGGCCGTGAGCACTGATGTAGGCCTTGGCTTGCTCGTACGCGTCGCTGCGCGTCACCATGCGGCCGGAACCGACAGTCTCATACTGGGAGATGGTGACCGACAAGTCGGGGTCGACAATCGCCGCGAGCCACCGCACGCGGCGGTGCACCCGGCGCCCGAACAGCTGCCGCTGGAGTTGGCCCAGGTTCGGGAAGAAGAACGAGGCCAGGACAGTGATGAGGCTTAGCGTTGCGGCATCGCCCCAACTCAACCTCGTGAATGTGGTTGTGGGGGAAGCAGCGGGTGCTCCGAAGAGTGTTCCGGAGTCCGCCATTGTACTATGCGGCTATGCCCTAGCGAGTAGCGACTCGAGGAGTGCCAGCAGCAGGGTTAGCGAGTCGAAACAAGCTAGCTCGTTGCTGGATTCTGGCGTTGTTGGATGGGACAGAGAAGGGCCCGTGAGTCCTGGTTATATAGCACGCGGCTGCAGTTTTTTAAGAATCCCCCAAAACTTTCGAAGCGACATCTCAGAACATCTCAGACGTGGGGATCGACGCGTCATGAGCAGGAAGCCATCGAGATCTTTGCTCTTTTGTAATTCACGAGAAAAGGACACAACTGAAAACGTTGCGGTTTTGGGCCGCACCAATTCTCGTGTTCCAAGTGTTTGCGTGTGTTCTTGAGTTATTGTCTTCCTGGTTGAGTTCTAGCGTTTGCCAGCGGCTTCATCCGCGAGCCAAGCCTGACACAAAATTACGTGGAGTCAGGTTTGCCGTTTCACTCCCTAATTAATTGTTCAACAAATCTCCTGCCAGAGAGCAATCGCATTCATGCATTAACAATACAAGTAGTTGAGACTGTTAACATCTACTGCTGCCCTAGATTGTTTTGGACATAAGTTGACAATAGGTCAAAACCTTTCTGTACACTGTCAGCTGCAAGCACGGGCAGTGTAATTCCCTTGCTACTGCAGTGCAGTGCAGCTTCCATGCAACTACAGAGCAACTTCCTAGTAGCCAGGTAAGACTATAGACTAGACTAGACTTAGCAGTCAACCTCCACTAGCTACCTTTGTGTATATAATTGTAGCCATGGTAGCGTAATCTTTAGTTTAGTTTGCTACACCAGCAGAGTGTGATATGAGTGAGTATCCTGTTCTCAAGAGCACCGCGGTAGCACTAGCGTGCTGCAGGAACAACAGTCAGGATTGTGTGTGTGCTCATGTGTGTGCTCAGTGCTCACCCTTTCTTCTTCCTACAGCTGTGTGAGTTTGTTAAGTAATAGGTGATCTAGTTGCTCACCTGTACAGGAGATCGAGGGCCAACGCGGCCTGCAAGATGCCGCAACCTCTGCCTGCAGAGTGCAGAGCTCGAGCATTCTGAAGGAGCCTGTTACGGCTACCCTGCCCATCGCTTTGTGCCATAATAGTTCTTTCCCCGATCCAGGAAAGAACTATTATGGCACATGCGTTTGAGAAAATTTCCATTCTTTTTTTTTAAAAAAAATTGAGGGCTCCCCATTCCCATTCATTAAGAACGGAAATACGACGAGAGTTTTTCAGAAAAGAAGGCCCTAGACCATGGGCGACGACGACACTCCAAATAAAAACACAGACTGCGTTTGACCGCCAACGCAAAAGGAACGCAGAGCTAGCCCGCCAGCCTAGCTGGAAAAGGAAACAGAAGTGAACGAAAGAAACACAGTAAACGTTTGAGCCAGCCATAACACACAGCTGACCAAGTCTTTCTCATGATCAAACTTGAACGTTCAGTCTTCCATCTTGCCAACTCTTCCATCTTGTTACACTCCTGTCCTTCTTCAGAGTTGAGCACCTCCAGGATTGCTTGTGCCTTGATCACCATCATCAGCTAGCTTGGGTTTCTTGGCTGCCAAGATTTTCATCGCCGCTTTCAGCATCAGAGTCAGTCCTTCCTCAATTGCTTCCTTCTCCACTTCTGGAAAAAAGTTAAATTGATGGACATCAAATTCTTCAAGGATGAACCGGCTATGAACATACTGAAACAGCTCATCATAGCTTTCCCTTGACTTTAAAGTCTTCCGCAAGTGTCTCCTCTAGCGCCCCCCACTAGATTGGTTGTATCAGACCCAAAAAAAAAGTTTTACTGATGAATTAATGGAGTCCCTTGACTTCAAGTCTTCCGCAAGCGTCTCCTCTGATAACTGCTCCCATCATCTCTAGATTGATTGTATCAAACAAAAAAAAAGGATTTGCTGATCAATCAATGGAGTCCCATGACTTCAAGTCTTCCACAAGCGTCTCCTCTGCTCACTGCCCCCATCATCTCTAGATTGGTTGTATTATATCAAACAAAGAAAAAGATTTAGTGATCACTCAATGGAGTCGTTCCGTGGCAACCATATTGTCATTAAAACAGAGCAGTATACTAGATAACAAGTGGCAGCAACAAGGTTTAGTGTATGCTCGCTAGACAAAGTATCATGAACTAAATGCAGAACAAGTAGTATGTAACAAGAGATGACCAAATTTAACAATAATTAGTGTGTACAAATGTACAATTCATAGGCCATCCAAAGTGTAAACTTCTGAGATACAGGACTATATAATTCAGTTGACAGGTACACCCTACAGGAGAGCAAATAGCTATACACCTATAGTGGTAAACCCAAGAAGCAAAATCATATCACCAGACAGTACTGTCATTTGGTTCAAGATTAAAAATAAATACACAGAGATCCAAGGAAATGCAACATGAATGCCTAGGACGCGCACAATACAATGACTTTCTGGTTCCGGATATATTTATTCAGATATTAATTACCAGCTTCCGGCTTCAGTTGGGCGATGTAAGCAATCAGCAATATGAGGACGTAGGTCCTGAAAAGCTTGGTTAAGTCCCAGGCGACCATCGCCGAGAAGCATCCAATCTAGATGAGAGCTGGTGGACGGATACAGATGAGAGCTGGTGGTCCAGTCTCACAGGCTTTGAGGTGGGTAAAAACAATCTGCCCGGCACAGTTCCAAACTTCCAACACTGCTCTTTAAGATATCATCACTATGATATCTTGGAGTTGCATCGAACAAGCTGCATGGAAGCTTGCCAGCTGATGCTGGTGCCAACTTGCTGAATCTGAAAAGGCTCTTCTTGACTAACAACTGGCTGTCTGGAATAATTCCTAGTTTACTTGGTAACGCCACCATGATCCAAATATTAGCTCTTACAAGAGACAGATTCCAAGGGAGGGTGACACCTGAGATAGGGAAGCTGTGCCCGTTTCAAGTCCAGATGAGTGCAAATCTGCTGCAAGCAGAGGATGAACAGGGTTGGGAGAACTTCACACTGTTTACAAACTGCACCAGTCTTCAACTGATCGATCTACCATTGCAAATTTTTCAACACAGATCCAATGGCTCCACATCAGGGCCAATGGCATATCTGGGGTGATCACCTCAGGCTTAGGAAGCCTTGTCAACCTTAGCAACCTAGACATGGGTAATAACAACCTGCATGGTACGATTCCTGAAGATATCGCAAAACTTACAAATCTGCAAGCATTGTTGCTAGAAAATAATCAATTGTCAGGAAATATACAGTCCTCCTTTGGCAACCTCACACAGCGGCAACTGTTTTCTTTGTCAAACAATAAGCTTGATGGCCCCATTCCTAGAAGCCTTGGTAACTTGATAAGATCACCTAGCCTGGATTTGTCATCCAATCTACTCACGGGTTTTATCCCTACTGACAGATCACCTATTGCTATCTGTTAATTACTTATCCGGGGTATTTCCTACACAAGTTGGCAGCCTAAAAAAATATTCAAAGTCCCAATCTGTCAAAAAACAACTTTTCCGGAGAAATAGCAGCTAAAATCGGTGACTGTGCAAGTCTGATGTACCTTGGTTTGGCTGACAACTCCTTCACAGGTAGGATCCCCAAATCACATGGTAATCTTAGAGGCCTGAACCTCACAAGGAATGCCTTGTCAGGCAGAATACCGCAAAGAGTTGGGAAATATCCATGGTTTAGAGGAATTATATCTGGCACATAATCATTTGTCTGGAATGATTGCAAAAGTTCTTGAGAGCACAAGTAACTTGGTTGAACTAGACCTCTCCTTTAATAACCTTGATGGTGAGGTTCCAATTCATGGGGTGTTTGCTAACATGACTGGATTCTCAATGGTTGGAAATGATGGGCTTTGTGGAGGCATTCGAGAGCTAGAATTGCCTCCATGTCGGGATATGCCACATAAGAAGCGGCATCATGGACTGCTCGGGGTTGTGCTTCCCATTGCTGGCACTATCATATGCATATCTCTTCTTTTGTTTGTGCTCATTTTGAAGTGGAAAACAACACACGGGAAGACAAAAACTATCCTTATTGGGTTAGCGACAAGTATCCAAGAGTTTCCTACCTTGAATTGTTTGAAGCTACTGATGGATTTGCACTCACCAATCTGGTAGGTGCAGGAAAATATGGTTCCGTATATAAAGGAAGTCTGTCTCTTCCAAAGCACTCGAAATGCTTTCTTTGTAGGCTGTGGAAGTGTTCACTCTTCAGCAATCTGGTTCTTCAAGCAGTTTCTTGGAAGAATGTGAAGCTTTGGGACAGGTGAAACATCAAAATTTGACAAGTATCATTTTCTGCTGCACTAGTGAAGTGTTGACACTAGAGGCAATGACTTGAGGCACTAGTATTCGAGTGCATGCCCAACTACAGACCTGAATCCATGAACATATCCAGATCATATACTGGAGGCTCCATAGGGATAAGAGGAACCATTGGATACGTTGCTCCAGGTAATTGTAATGTCTACTCAATTCTTAACAACTTAGTTGGTAGCTCAGTACACAAATCACAACTAAATATGGAGGTGGGCAAAAATCCACTACTGGTGATGCTTACGACTTTGGGATTACCTTTCTGGAGATGTTCATAGGGAGAGCACCAACTGATGATATGTTCAAAGAAGTGTTGATCTTGCACTTGTTTTCTGAGATGGCCTTACCTGACAAGTTGAAAGAAATTATGGATATGGTGCTATTAGAGGTGCAACCATATGAAAATGCTGCAAAGTACGACAAAATACTGGGTTGCTTAGCTTCTGTTGTCACTTGTCGGAGTCAGCATCTCCTGCTCAAAGCAAACTCCGTCAGAAAGAATGAGCATGAAAAATGCAGCCATTGAGCTGCATAGAATCAGAGATGTGGTAATGGAGCCCTCTGTATAGGGTCATCCTGATTCCCTGTTCCTGTATTTCTCAGACCACAAATATACTAAGGGCAATAGAAATTTCCTTGAGGAAATGTAGTACAGTCCCTCCAAAAACATAATGATAGTTTGAGGCAGCCATAGAGCAGCAAGAATCTGTCAAGCAAAACAGCCATCGTCGGATTGCATGTATGAATCTGTCAAGCAAGAATCTTGTCTAATTAACGATAGACATATACCATTTTCTCTGGAGTCCTCTCAGTTGACAAAGTTGACATCAACCCAAAATGGGAATAATGGCAAATATAACTGGCATTTCTGGACAATTGCAGCTTAACAACGGAGGGTTCAAGTTTAAATTTGAGTAGCACCTTTCTTCGCTGCTCTGAGTAAATATTCTCCATCTTCCTGTACACATCTAGCTGCCCTCTCGTTTCTTTTCAGAGACACCACAGTTCAGCAGTTGGGCATCATGCATCAAGTATTGAAGCCTCTGTGGGTAATAACCCTACATTAAAAGGAATAGAGTTACATCATATGCCTCAGTAGCATTCTTGGATTCAAGGCCAGGTATATGTCTTAAAATATGCCAGATCTTATCAGTTTGATGAAATATTTGCTTGACACCACATATTTAATCCTTTCAAGGGGCACAAAAAAAAAATGTCCTTATTCGCATCTCCAAACCAAACAAAATCTTTGGGCCAAAAAAAAAATGGATGGCAACTGATGTACCACTTGCTAATGTGGCTTACATTGTAAATTCCTTTCAGTAGTGCAGACTACAGAAGCAAAACATGAATTGGCAATATTCTGCTTACCTTTGTCGTATACATTTGTTTCGAGCTATGATTGCAAGTTGCAACTTCAAAACACTTCAATTTACTTCTGATAAATTACTGATTAGAATAGAAGTCCTTCAGCAATGCTGACCCCGGCCCATCGGCGTCGACCCGGCCCAAGAGGATCGTCCGGCCCAACTCCAGAACTGCAGGCCCAGAATGGATGGTGTGATATATATATATCTGTAATCTGAGAGAGAGAGGGGGAGAACTATTCTGTAACTGAACTACTACTTTTCAATTTACATCGCTACGCTCCCCTCATCCTCTTCCTCTGCGCGCCGCGGCCGCAATTCCCCTTCTCCCTCGCCGCGGCGAGCTTCCCTGCTGCTCGATCGAACCCTAGCCACGCCGAATTGCTAACAATTTGGTATCAGCTCCCTCTAGATCCCTGGATTCCTACCACCCACCCCACCCCCACTTCACCCGTCGCCAGCAATCGCTGGGAGCGATGGACCCGAACATCAAGCTCGTGCTCGATGAGCTCGCCGGCCTCAAGCGGGGCATCGACGACCAAGGCGAGGTGCTCGCCAAGCGCTTCGATGATCTGGATCTCCGCCTCTCCGACTGCGCCCGTGTCGTCGACACCCGCATCGCCGACGTGATCCACCGCATCAGCGACATCGAGACGGCGCCGGCGGATCCACAGGTTGCAGCGGTGGAAGGGCGACTCCGACTCCTCGAGGGCTCCTACTCCGACCGTGATGCCGAGTTCGCCAGGCGCCTCGGCGAGCTGGAGTCGCTGCGGGTGGCGCACATGAAGGATGAGCGCGACGCCCGAGTGGAGGACTTGGAGACGACGGTGAAGGAGATCTGCGACTGGAGGCCTGGCGTGGATGGGCTCCTCGACGACATCCGCGACTCCCTCCGCAAGCTCGCCAACGCTGCTGATCGGGAGGTGCTCGGCGAATTGCCTCACGGCGTCGTCCTCGAGCCCTCGGCGGCCGCGCGCCCATCTGCCGGACCAACCGCCAACCAGCCCGTTGTTGGGCACCGTGTCGTCGAGATTACACGGGATCAGGGATCCGGGGTCGTCACGACCTGGATCCCCGACCTGGCCAATGGTACGTTGCCGGGCTCTTCTTCTCCTACCAGTAGTTCCCAATTTCAGTCAGTTCATAAGTTTCCTGTCAGTCAGTTCGAGCCCCAACCTGAGATCAAGTTTCAGCCTAAACCACCTCTGGCCAAGCCTTCTGAGCACAAGGCAACCATGGAGTTTGCTGCTCATCACAATGATCCTCCACATCCCATCCCCAATCCCCAGTATAACCATCCAACGTTCATAGCTCACCCTCCCCCGCGCCCTTATCCTGACAAAAATACCACAAACCCGTTCCCCAATTCGTTAGCTCTGTCCACTGGCCGTATCCCTAAGCTAGATTTTCCTCGTTTCAATGGTGATAATCCACGCCGTTGGAAAACACGAGCGAGATAAATATTTCCGGATCAACTCGTTTCCGAGAGCCTCTGGATTGAAATTGCTTTGAGATGCACTTTGATGGTCCGGCTTCCCTGTGGTTTCAGTCTGTAGAAAACAAAATCCCTGGCCTCGAGTGGTCTTCCTTCTGTGAATTGATGCATGATCGTTTCGATCGCATCCGCCATGATTCCCTGAGCCGCCAACTCATGCATATTCATCAAACTTCCACCGTAGAGGATTTCTTAGCCCGTTTCACTGAACTGACTGACCAGCTCAAGGTGTATTCATCCCACCATGATGAACATGCTTTTGCTCTGCGTTTCATGGATGGATTGCGTCCCGATATTCGTGCTGTTGTTGAGTTACATCTTCCGCAAACAGTCGATGCTGCCGCTACCCTTGCGTTGTTGCAGGAAGAAGTGAGCCGTGCGCCGTGACAGAATCGCTATGGTGATTGGTCTTCATCTTCGCGAGGGCCGCCAAAGCAGGTGCAGTGGCAGCCGTCCGCTCCTCCTCGTGCAGACAAGCCACCAGCTGCTGGCCCGGCGGTCGCGCCACTGGCTGTTCCGCAGTCACATGGGCGTATGGCTGCGCTCAAGGCTTCGCGTCGAGCTCAAGGATTGTGCTACAAATGTGGAGCCAAATGGGCTCGTGATCACAAGTGCCCACCTGAGGTGTTGATGGCAGTTGAAGCATTATGGGATCCCTTTGATGCAGAAGAGGAAGATGGTGATTCAGAGCCTCCTGAGGAATCCACTGATCATCAAGTTTTCTGGCTATCAGTAAGGCTGCTATGAATCCTTCAGCTGGGGGCCGGGTGATCAAGTTCTCTGGGCTAATCCAGGGTGTGCCAGTGACTATGTTGTTGGACTCTGGAAGTTCTGCATCATTTATTAACGATGAGTTGGTGACAAAGTTGTCCAATGTGCATCCTGTACCTGCTGACAGTCAAGTCCGAGTTGCTGGTGGAGGTATGTTGCAGAGCTCGGTGCTGTTGCCCAAGCTTGAATGGACAGTAGGACAGCACACTTTCTCTTGTGATTTCAGGGTGTTGCCACTGGGCTCCTATGATGCTATCTTGGGAATGGACTGGCTGGATTCTTTCAGTCCCATGTTGGTTCATTGGCAAATGAAATGGCTGTTGTTACCTCGAGATGATGAGTGGTCGTTGCTTCAAGGCATGGAAGCGAGCTTCTGACAAATTACCGCATTGCGGTTCTTGATCTTCTGATGATGTGCGGCTTCGATTCGCGGCATTGCCTCCGAAGTGCAAGCTATCTTGGACAAGTTTCCCATGGTGTTGGATCCCCCTACGAGCTGCCCCCATCAAGGCCCCGTAACCACACCATTCCTTTGATTCCCGGTGCACAGCCCATCATTTGTCGTGCCCTATCGATATCCTCCAAAGCATTGAAGGACGAAATTGAGAAACAAGTGGCTGATATGCTTGCTCAAGGGCTCATCCCGCCAAGCGCCGGCCATTTTCTTCTCTGTGCTCCTCGTGAAGAAGAAAGATGGTTCATATCGATTTTGTGTGGATTTCGAATGCTTAAATGCAATCACCGCCAAATCCAAATTTCCAGTACCGTTGTTTGACCAACTCATTGATGAATTAGGCTCGCTTCTTGGTTTTCTACTCTTGACTTGCGTCTTGGGTTTCATCGAGATCCTTCTTAAGCTGGAGAGGAGCCTAAGACAGCCTTTCGGACTCACTTTGGGCAATATGAATTTACTGATCATGGCATTCGGGCTCACTTTGGTGCTCCTGGCACATTCCGGGGTGCTATGAACCGCACTCTTGCTCTGGACTTCGCAAGTTTGTGATAGTTTTCTTCGATGACATCTTAATTTACAACATATCTTATGAGGAGCACTGCGCATTTGAGCCGGTGTTTTCGTGGTCGGGTACCGACAAGTGGCGGGTTAAATTGTCCAAATGCCATTTTGCCAAGAGAGAAATATCCTATTTGGGCCACATACTCTGTGAATCTGGACTCAAAATGGACCCTGCTAAGATTGAAGCTATTCAGAGCTGGCCAACACCTGCTAATGTGAGGGCACCGAGGGGGTTTTGGGCCCGCGGGGTACTACCGCAAGTTTATCAAGCACTTCGGGTTGATTGCCAAGCCGTTGACAGATTTGCTTCATAAAGATGTGCAGTTTGTTTGGACTCCAATACATGCCTCTGCATTTGAAGCCCTGAAGCAGGCTCTGTGCTCAGCCCCGGTTTTGGGTATTCTAGACTTCGCTGAGCCTTTCCATTTGGAGACTGATGCATCCGGTTCCGGCATTGGGGCAGTACTGCTGCAGCGAGGACACCCTTTGGCCTTTATCAGCAAGTCTCTTGCTCCACGCAATCAAGGCTTGTCTACATATGAGAAGGAGTACTTGGCGATTCTTATGGCGGTGGATCAGTGGCGGCATTATCTCTTGCAGAGTGAGTTTGTGATACATACTGATCACCGTAGCCTGATCCATCTGAATGAACAACGTTTGCACACTCCATATCAACAGAAAGTGTTCACTAAACTCCTGGGTCTCCGCTACAAAGTAGTTTACCGCAAGGGTGAGAACAATCTGGCCGCCGATGCCTTGTCAAGGCGTGCCCATGATCAAGAGCTTTTGGCTGTGTCCTCCCTGGCTCATCTATGGCTCTAGGATATTCAGCAGTGGTACCCTACAGATCCTGAAGCCTGCGACTTACTGAGGCGACTGTCAGTTGGTGATCCTTCTTGTACATCTTTCCAGCTTTGCAATGGTGTTATTATGTATAAAGGCAGAGTTTGGTTGGGTTCCAATATTGCTATGCAGCAAAAAGTTCTGTCAGCTCTTCATGATAGCCCGGTGGGGGGGCATTCTGGGGCCCCAGCCACGTATCAGAAACTCAAACCCCTCTTTTACTGGCCAGGCATGAAGAAGGCAGTACTGCAGTATGTTCAGGCATGTGTTACTTGTGCTCAGGCAAAGCCTGATCGATCTGGCTATCCCGGGCTGTTACAGCCATTGCCTGTGCCCAAAGCTCCATGGGAGGTAGTGTCATTGGATTTTGTTGAAGGCCTCCCTACTTCTGAAACTTACAATGTCATCTTGGTGGTGGTTGATAAGTTTTCGAAGTATGCGCATTTTATTCCCATGAAACACCCATACTCGGCTGCATCAGTTGCTCGGCTCTTCATGAAACATGTTTACTGTCTTCATGGTCTTCCAGTGGCACTCATCTCAGATCGTGACCGGGTGTTTACAAGCAGGTCGGCTTTGCTCTTCGCCATGGTGGGCCGAGCTGCGCATGAGCACATCCTACCATCCGCAGAGTGATGGCCAGACAGAACGTGTTAATCAGTGTATGGAGACCTTCCTGAGGTGCTTTTCTCATGCTTGTCCAAGTCGTTGGTCCAAATGGTTATGCCTTGCTGAATTCTGGTACAACACGAGCTCACATTCAGCCTTGGGTCGTTCTCCTTTTGAGGTGTTGTATGGTTCTCCTCCACGCCACCTGGGTTTTGATTTGGATGCAGCCGCACCAGTTCCTGATCTGGCTGAATGGTTGGAGGAACGTCAGCTTATGCAAGATCTGGCCCGACAACACCTCCAGCGCGCCCAGACGCGGATGAAACGTCAGGCGGACAAACGCCGGGTGGATCGGCACTTTTCAGTGGGCGATTCTGTCTTTGTTAAGTTGCAGCCATACGTGCAATCTTCAGTGGCGCGTCGTGCTTCTCATAAGCTCTCCTTCAAGTACTTCGGCCCTTTCAAAATTCTTCAACGAATTGGTGCCGTGGCTTATCGTCTTGAGCTCCCTCCTTCTGCAGTGGTTCATCCTGTGTTCCACGTATCACAATTGAAGCTGTCCCCTGGTTCAAACCCGGTGAGCTCGACTTTGCCTGCTGATTTCATTGACTTGCAGATTCCTGTGCGTATCTTGCAGCATCGTTGGACACCTGGAGATCACCCAGTTGAACAAGTGCTGGTGGAATGGTCTCATATGCCTCCAGAATTGGCCACTTGGGAGTCCATGCAGCATCTTCGTCAGCTCTACCCGCGTGCGCCGGCTTGGGGTCAAGCCGCGTCAAAAGGGGGGGGAATGTCAGCAATGCTGACCCCGGCCCATCGGCGTCGACCCGGCCCAAGAGGATCGTCCGGCCCAACTCCAGAACTGCAGGCCCAGAATGGATGGTGTGATATATATATGTAATCTGAGAGAGAGAGAGGGAGAACTATTCTGTAACTGAACTACTACTTTTCAATTTACATCGCTACGCTCCCTCATCCTCTTCCTCTGCGCGCCGCGGCCGCAATTCCCCTTCTCCCTCGCCGCGGCGAGCTTCCCTGCTGCTCGATCGAACCCTAGCCACGCCGAATTGCTAACAAGTCCCTGCTTCCCTAGCTTTATTTCACGAGTGGGACTTCACCCGTTTTCCCCCCTGCTTCCCTAGCTAACAGAAATTTGACAGCACAATCAACTTGAACCGTTGAAACCTGAAATTCATAATGTGGGCATGGGTGGGAGAGCAGTAGATGTGAAATGTTACCTGATCGGGAATGAGATGAGAGGGCCGTCGTCCTCAGGCGATGGAGCGGCCCAGGCTGGCGAGGAGGTCGTGGAAGTGCGGGGCGGCGCAGGCAGGGAGACGGATCGGAAGGTGGCGGCTGGCGGGCTGCGGCGAGAACGCCTCGGCTAGCGATTCAGCTGAGTGGGAGAAGGCGGCGCGGAGGAGCGGGAGGACCAGGGTCTCCTGTTCCCGCAGCTTGTGCGCCTCCGGGGAGGGGTTTCCCGTGGAGGATGGCACGTCCATGGCTGGTGCCGGAGGCAGGCACTCTCGTCACTTCGTCAGTTTCGTCAGTCTACCGATTTCGTCAGTTTTTTTTCCCCTTTTGAGCAACTCCAATTTCCTCAGTTATCTGGAAGCAGAGCGAGCTGGCGTCCAATATTGCGGCTAGTCGACTGCAAAAATGTGATTGTTGAGGAAAAAGTGTTCTGACTTCATTAAAAAAGTTGCTCTACGAGTATAAAAGAAAAATTATTCCATGGTCAACCGACAAGATATATCCAAAAAATCCGGAGAAACGTTGCGGCCTTGCCACTAAGGGAAAATATGTCGGATTTATGGAAAAAGTTGAAAGAAAATTAATAAAATGTTGAGGTAATAAATATGAACTTAAATTTTTTATCAAAGCATGAAAAGTTGAGTTATAAAGTAGTTAAAGAAACTATAAAATGCTATCGTCAACAAAAAAAACAACATCTCTTGTCAAAATAATCGAATAATAAACCTGTTAAAATATCTTTATCTATACCTAATAATAAAAAAAGATAAAATTCCCGCCATTTTTTTGGTATGGAATTTTTTGGTCTAGCTACTTATAAGATTGTGGAGAGAGTAAAAAATTGATATTGCTTCGGACTTAACAAACGGAAAGAAAAAAGAAACTCCTCTCCCAATTGGACTCTTACTGTTGAAATCAAATCGGACCGCTGAGGATTTTCCTAATCGACCCAAGAAATTTTTAAATCGGCAAGCAAAGATGCAAGGGACTCTGAAATCAAAACCACCACAGCCACATCGATTCCAAATCAAAATCCAAATTCGAGTCAGACAACTTATAAAAACAAATCAATATATTTGTTATTTCTTCGTTAGACGTCCATAGCAATAAACCAAAATCGATTCCTCCTCCATACATACATGAATCGATCGAAGACAAAGAATCGAACCAAGTGCGCCACCAGGATGCGCGGGGCGTCGGCGCAGCCGCCTTCGCGCCGCCCGCCAGGTTTGCTTGTGCACCGGTCTTTGCGCTCGCCGGCCAGGGAGCCCGCGCCATTGACTTCCCCATGCACGTAATTGAACACAGCGAGCTGCGCCCCGCTCCGGGAACCAGCTGGTGTGAGGCGTCGCACCGTAGCTGAGATGACCTTCAAAGCGCACGCCGCCGTGGTGGAGGTCGAGGACGAAGGACACCCTCGCCGACGTGCGGATTAGGGTGTTGCCGCCGCCGCTATCGTGTGGATCTGAGCAGTGCTACCGCAACCGTTGCGAGATGATCGCAGTTGCGCTGCTTCCGCTACTGTTGTGTAAGACCACGACTCGCCTGCACACGTCGTGTCCAGTTGGCAGCGAGGAGCCGCTTGACGGCGCACATGTAGCCTCGGCCACGCGCGCTCCGGCGAGTGGACCCATGCACGGCCACCTTCCAATCTTTGAGCCTAGC